>CABHPP010097025.1:0-25000 GCA_902168425.1 Peromyscus attwateri | reverse complement strand
GAAATTCTGAGACTGTGTGGATAAAATTAACCTTGAATTAGGGTGGATATTCTTGGCCTGTAGGCCAGAAGATGGATTCTCAGAGTTTCACAGTATGAACAAATATCCCCCAACAGGTTCTCCCCTAGGGCCTATGAGCAGTCTAAACAGGTTCTTGGTCTTAATAAAGATGATAGGCATGGATTTCATCTTGTTGTACTAGACCTAACTCCAATTAGAATGTGAGTGATTATGCCTGTGATATTCATGCCACTATTTCATCAGTCTGTTTGTCTTTCCAGTACATTCATTATTGTAGTCCCCAAGTGAGCACCAGGAAAAGACTATTGATGGCTTTTTCCTTGTTGCAGAATATTCTAAGATGTGTTACATTTGCTTATGTTGTGCAACATTGTTGTTAATGATACAAAGATGTGTTGCATTATTTTATGTTGTATTCCTTTAACTCTGTGAAGCTTTGTTGCTGTGACTGTCCAAACCACTTGATGGTCTAATAAAGAGCTGAATGGCCAATAGCAAGGCAGGAGAAAGAATAGGTGGGGCTGGCAGGCAGAGAGAATAAATAGAAGGAGAAATCTGGGAGGAAAGGCATAAAGCAAGAGAACAAGGATGCTAGGGGCCAGCCACTCAGTCACACAGCTAGCCATGGAGTAAGAGTGAAAGGAAGAAATATAGAAATAGAGAAAGGTAAAAGTCCAGAAGCAAAAAGTAGAATGAATAATTTAAAGTTAAGAAAAGTAGGCTAGAAAGAAGCCAAGCTAAGGCTGGCCATTTATAATTAGGAATAAGCCTCCATGTGTATTTAATTGGGAACTTGGTGGCAGGTCCCTCAGAAGAGCAAAAATAACCAACAACATTAGCAACTGGGTAGAGGCCATTACTGTGAAAGTTTAGCAAAAAAAAAAAATTGACTGTATTAGAAATTGCCATTGTCTAAGCATTTTCCTTGGGTCTTACCTCTAGGTTTAATTACAGTCAACAGATTGGTTCATAAAATTCTTTCCAAAAATTGTGCCATCTTTGAACATGTCATGTTTAAATTCACATAAAAGAACTGACTGTGAGATTTTGGAGAATGTTATATTGTTGCTTAAACCTATAGTACTGATAGCTTTTTGTCATCTTTATACAAACGCAAGTATCTGGGGAAAAGCGACTCTCCATAGAGAATTGCCTCTGTCAAATTGTCCTTTTGGTGCACCTCTGTGATATTTTCATAATTGATGATTGATATGGGAAGAGCCATCCAACTGTGAGTGGTTTGACTTCTGGGCAGGTGTTCTGGGAGGTATAAGAAATGTAGATGAATATGATGGTAAGAGAATGCCAGTGAGCGGCTCTCCTCCATAGTCCCTGCCTTTGCTCTTGCTACACTTCCTGTCCTGACTTATCTCAATGATGTGCTGGATAAGGAATTTTAAGCCAAATATACTTTTTTTTTTGTTTTTACATCCACAAAAATACTTTTGGTCATGGTATTTATGACAGCAACAGAAAGCAAATTAGGGTTTCCACTGATCTGAACCAGCCATGCAATGCCAACATCTAAAAAAAAAAAATTATCTTTTTAGAAAATGGAAAGAAGAATAACACAGAAAAATGCAGGACAGGTAGATGATAAAGGGAAATCTTCCCAATATCTAAGTCTGAGTGTCTTTCCTTAAGAGTTTTTAAGAAAGGAGGACACTGAGAGATGGTTAGAAAAGTGAAAATGGTTAAGAAGATTTGATTTTATGGGAGTGGTGACAAATATTTTATCGGTACATGAAAGCAACTTAACACAGACTATGAATATCAGAGTCTAGGAAAGAGTGCAATGAATTCTTGGGTAATAATAATATTGACACAAGAGAAATACATATATCATACTGAGGAATTTAACTTTCAGAGGAAGATGAGTATTTTATTCACAGTAACAAAAGTAAGGAAAAGTACCTGAAATGCGCTAAAAGCTTACCTTTAGATATTCTTCTTCTTCTTCTTTTTTTTTTTAAAAATGTATCAGATACTTAAAATGTAAACATATGATTTAAAAAGTAGATCAGTGTGGTGATTTGTCCACTGCAAGTATCTGCCAATATGACTGTTCCATGATATGGTTATGCTTCTTACTGTAGATAAGAGAGAGGACAGCCACAGATATCTGGAAGAATCCAGGGCAGAGAAAAAAAAAGGCTGAATGTGGCCAGTAGACTGGACATGACGAGGCTTAGGGAAGTAGGAAAGATATAGAGATAGCAAGAGAGCATATTGAGAGAGAATAGCAAAAAGAGAAATATGAGTAGCCGGGAGGAGGCAAGCCTGTGTCTGGAGGTAGTTTAGGATAGAGGATGATCCGGGTAGTGCGAGGGTGCTAGTGCAGACTTTGAAACATGATAGACACTTGTGACACTGAGGGAGCCTGCAAGCCAGGATGGGCTTTGATATGCTGATAGTCCCCAGAGATATAGGTCAATAAAGAGGCATATGTCTTTTTTTGCCAGGGTAAATAAGATTAATGATTCTTTTTAGCAGATGGTAATCAGTTTAACAATTTCTTGAGGAACTCTGGCTTTTATCTAATCTCCAGAAATCTTGTAGTCCTGCTTGAAATCATTTCCTGAACATTTGAACTGCCTGTGACAACTAGCAATTTGAATGAGAATACTCCCCCTCATAGGCTCATTTACTTGAATGTCCAGTTCTCAGTTGGTGGACAATTTAGGAAGGATTAGAGGATGTGACCTTATTGGAGGAGGTACATCACTGGTGATGCGTTTTGTGTCTTCAAAAGTCCATGTCAAAGTCAGTCTCTCCTCCCTCCAACTTTTGGATTAGATGCAATCTCTTAGCTACTTTTCCAGTGCCATGCCTGCCTGACTGTTTCCATGCTCCCTACCATAAGGGCCATGGACTCACCCTCTGAAACTGTAAGCATATTCTCCATTAAATTTTCTAAGTTGAGTTTGTCATTGTGTCTCATCATAGCAGTGGACAGCAAGTAACTAAGATCATAGGTATTAAAGAGTGAAAGTCAGTATGATATGTTTATTCAGAAGATAAATGGACTGGTATACAATTTATTTCATAGTTTTGATTAAGATTCAAGTTCATGAAATAAATGAGACTAGTCAGAATAGCTCTGTTTTTTTTCTCCAGGTATGTGCATCTGCATAGGTATGTGTATGCATAAAAACACAAACTAAAAAATGCATAAATCAAGGACTATATTGTGCAAAATGTGGGAAGAATATTACCTTCAAGTGTATGAATATAAAGAGAGAGAACTAGGACTCAAATTTAGAATCAGGAGATGCTGATGAATTATTAAATTTAGTGAACTTAATGGAATGATCTGGAATGTTAACAAAACATGATCAGTGTTTAGAAGCTTAAAATTTATAGTAAAGATAATTTCTACATATTGGCATGATGAACTCTATAACACAGAATCTCAAATTCAATACAATTGACATTATGGACTGTAGTAATACTTTCTCATCGGGACCCCAAGCCCACAAATAATTACATGGAGACATTATTAATTATAAAAGGTTGGCCTCAGCTTAGACTTGTTCCTAACTAATTTTTATAACTTAAATTAACCCATAATTTTAAACCTATGTTTAAACCTAGACTCATTATCTCATCTTTGTACTGTCCATTCTGATTACTCCACATCTGGCTGGCTTCTCCACCTTTCTGCTTCTCAGAGTTCTCTCTCTCTCTCTCTCTCTCTCTCTCTCTCTCTCTCTCTCTCTCTCTGCCCTGAAGTCCCACCTATACTCTCCTGCTTAGCTATTGGCTGTTCAGCTTTTTATTATACCAAACACAGCAATACATCTTCACAGACTGTATAGATATCCTATGACAATGGACTGCAAAAGTCATTTTGTGTATATTTCTATAGAAATGTGTCTGGGGCTATGACTCTGTGATACAGGGTATTTAGTAGCATCCTTCTTATTCTCTACTCACTAGATGAGCATAGCAGTACTCATTTTTAAGTCAGTCTGACAGTAAACATGTCTCAATACTTTGTTAAATATTTTCCAGAGGGGAAAGAATCCTCATGCTGAGATTCATTGTTTTTGACTACGACCTCTGGGGCTGACTGTGGGAAGAAGATAAAGTTCTGAGTGAGTGTATATTGTTGATATGAGCACAGCTATATCAAGAACCCCAGGTCTCAGACCCATGGACTTGACAATGACTTTCCCAGACTGGCGTAGGGAAGTTTAGTAACAATTGACCTTTTGCTGACACCAATGTATCTAGGGACTATCAGCCACAGTTTCCCTTTCTGAAATGAGAATGACTAAACTGAGACTGTCCTCCTATAAAGACCTCCTGTGGAGATTAGTTAACCTGCATTATCCTACTTAGTGGTGTACATTATAAATGTGGTGAGCTTCTGGTTTGCTGGTGTGGCATCTCTCTCAGATTGCATAGTCCACTCAATCTGACCCCAGCTTTTCTGTTCAGGTGTCTGTTGTTTCTGTATTTTCCTATCACCAGAGTCAACTTTTTCCAGTTGGTCCTGGCAGGTAACTGTATAGGTAACATAAAGTACAGTTTTTCAAAGATATGAACCAAAGTGGTTCAACAACAATTTCCATTTGCAAAAGCTTACCAAGAATTAAGAAAGCAATGACGTTAAACCCTCACCCCCAAAAGGAGGCCAGTCAGAGATTATGGAAGGTCAATTTGTAAACAGATGATGTTTTCTGAATTGTTCAGTTATATAAGGGTATTCAAGTGAGAATTTTGGAGTAAATGGAGAAAACATAATATATCAATATTAATGAAGAAGGGTAACTATTCTAAAGTATTACCAGGGGAGTAAAATTTGTTCGCTATAACCAGAGGCTTCATAAATATGTTTTTCCTTCAAGGGAGAGTACATTTTGTGGGGGAGGATTTCAAGACAGGATTTCTCCGTGTAGCTTTGTGCCTTTCCTGGAACTCACTCTGTAGCCTAGGCTGGCCTTGAACTCACAGAGATCCACCTGCCTCTGCCTCCCGAGTGCTGGGATTAAAGGTATGCGCCACCACTGACTGGTGGGAGAGTACGTTTTTGCTAATGACAGTAAGATGGGGTAAGTGATCAGATACAAATTATATGGGAATTTTTGCTGGTAATTTTCAACAAGGATATTAAGTAAATTAAAATAGAGTATTGTAAAATAGAGGAGTATTGGGAATTATGAACAAGTACAGAATCAATATATATATATATATATATTGGGGTGTGTGTGTGTGTGTGTGTGTGTGTGTGTGTGTGTGTGTGTGTGTGTACATATTTGAAGAGCTTAAGTCTTTGTGTGTAGTAGAAAACCATATGGCATGAGAAGAATGAAAACTCACACTGAACTCAAATTAGTCATTGGTTGAAAGGCTGTGAAGTCTGGAACTAAAGGAAGATGGTATCTGATAGAGGGTGTGACACAATCTTAGGGAAACTAGATGCTGAGTCATTAAAATGGGGAGATGACAATTGGTGAGGTACTGGACACTCCCTTTTGACTCATTTCTGTGAAGAATAAAGTCCTATAGAGATGTGGTCATACTTCACATAAATAGACATCACTCTTGATTGTACAAACTGGATATGTGTACTGACAGATCTACATTGAGAACAGACAAAAAAATCTAGAATGGTTAGTTCTTACAAAGAATGCAAACTTCTAAAATTGAGTTCTTGTTGGTACATTGTTTATGTCAAAGGTGAGCATATAAACTATCAAAAACATCTCAACATTCTGTTTTAAAAGTTAATAAATTAAACATGTCATATTTAAAACTAGACTATATTGTAAAGGATGAAGATATCTACAAACATAGCAAACTTTGCTTCTTAATCAATGGCTCAACACTTAAAATATTCAAGGTCTATATACCAGTTCCATTGTTCTCTCTCTCTCTCTCTCTCTCTCTCTCTCTCTCTCTCTCTCCTCTCTCTCTCTCTCTCTCTCTCTCTTTCTCTACATATGTGTGTATTTCACTTTAAAGCTTATTTATCATGAAATAATATTACTGAAGATATCTTTGGCTTTGGCTAAGGCATGTCCTAAACTTATTTTGCTCATTTTATTACGTGGTTATCTAATTACTCAACTAATTTTACCTTATGAATGTCCTATTTAGGGTTTCTATTGTTGTGATAAAACAACATGATCAAACACAACTTGGGTAGTATCTTTGTTACTTTTCTATTTCCATGATAGAACATAACGACCCAGCAACTTAAAAGATAAATCATGTGATTTGGGTCTCACAATTACAGCAGGTAGTATAGTCCAAGACTGTTATGGCAGTGAGTATGGTCCAGGCAGGCAGGGCATAGCAGTGAAGCAATAGCTGAAAGCTTACATATGGAGGCAATAACCATGAAACAGAGAAAGAAAGGCAGAGCAAGACCTACCTGGAAATTGAGTGAAACCTCAAAGTCCACTCCGGAATGACATACATCTTTAATAAGGCCAAATATCTGCCAACAAGGCTATACCTCCTAATCCTTCCCAAGCAATAGTAGAGCAAACATTCTATATGTATAAGTCTATGTTGACCAGTCTCATTTAAACTACCACTGAGAAGAAAGGGTTTGTTCCAGCTTACAGCTCCTAGGTCCCACTTCATCACTGAGCAAAGTCAGGGAAAGGATCTGGAGGCAAGGACCCAGAGGCAGGAACTGAAGCAGAAGACACACAGCTTTCATAGCCTCCTTTTTCTTACACATCTCAAGGCCACTGCCCAGGGTTGTCACTGCCCACAATGGTGTAGGCCTTCTTACTTCAATCATTAATCAAGAAAATGCTTGATAAGATTGACTCTATAGGCCAATCCTATCAAGGTATTTTCTCAATTGAGATGCCTTCTTCCTAAATAAGTCTAGCTCAGTCATTCTCAACCTTGCTAATGCTGTGACCCTTTAACAGAGTTCCTCATGTTGTGGTGACCCAAACCATAAAATTATTTTTGTTGATACTTCATAACCGTAATTTTGCTACTGTTATGAATTGTAATATAAATATCTGATATGCAGGATATCTAGTATGCTTCTCATGTGAAAGAGTCATTATACTGCCAAAGGAGTTGCTACGCATAGGTTGAGAATCATTGCTTTAGCTTATGTCAAGTTGACATAAAACTAACCAGCACAATGAGGAATTACTGAATTTCTGCTTCGGTGGTTTTTTAATAGATACTTTATTAATTCTTCGAGAATATCTTATTATGTATTTTGATATTTGTTTCTGATGTAATTGGGCTTGTTTGATAGTTTTGTTTATTTGTTTAATAATGAAAAATTAGTAAATGTAGATTTATTCAATATGGCTACATTGGGGAGAGAGATAAAAAAATCAAGTGAAACCCCGTGTCTATTTTTGGGGTCCTGTTTTTTTTGGAGCTTAAAGCATACATAGATGACCAAGGGTATGCTCATTTAAGAAATCCTAGTCAAGCTGTGGCCCTATCCACCTTTGACCTAGTCATGTCTGGACTTTACATCTTGCAAAATGGTCTGAAGCTATGTGAAAAGAAATGAGTTCTCTTTCTTGCTGGCAAATTCTATTTTCCACAGCATGAAATTCTTGAGGAAATTTCTATTTCTTAGTGGTTCAATGATTCAATTTATGGATAATCAAATTGGAAGACACAACTGTCTCTTTGGAATATTTGCATTTCTGACAAACCAACGAGAGTTCCCCCTCTTCCTGTTTTAATATCTCAATCTTGAGATAGGAAAAGGGTCTGTCTGAAACAAATACTGTAAACAGAAAGCAAGTAGTGGCCAAGGTTAGAATATAGTTAGTTAGCTTCAGGGAGCAGTGAATAAAAGCCAGGTTTTGTAGCCTCTTGCCTTTTCATTGCTGTTGTAAGGGTAGCACAGGCAAATTCTTGGTGCCTTAGTGTGGTATTGCTGTGAAGAGGTATCATGATTAAGAAAACTCTCATGAAAGAAAATATTTAATTGGGGACTTCCCTCTAATTTCAGAGGGTCAGCCCATGATAATCATTGTAGGAAACAGAAAGGCATGGTGCCAGAGCAGTAGCTGAGAAGTTTACATCCTGATCCCCAGGGAGGAGGCATAGAGAGACAGAGAGACATGCTGTACCTGACATGTGCTTTGAAACCTCAAAGCCCACCTCCAGTGACAAATGTTGGTGGTAGAAAGATATCTCAATTGTTAAGAATAAATGCTGCTGTGGTAAATTACCAGAGTTCCCTTTTAAGAACCCACATCATTTTACTCACAATCACCTATAACTCTATTTTTAGGATATCCAGTGGCTCTTTTTGGCCTCTGAGGGACATTAACATATATGTGTACACATGCACATACACACAAATAAAAATAAAATAAACTTTAAAAAACAAATCTTCTAAGCTTTTAAGGTTCAGATAGAAACACATCATTAAGATTAATTACATTAAAAAATTTTAATTCTTAACTAAATTGTAATTGTCATTTCCCCCTTCCTTTTCTTTCCTCAAACCTTTTCCATGTCTCTCAACCTTTCTCACTTTCTCTGAAATTCATGGCCTCTCTTACTTTGATATATAGCAAATATGTTTATGTGTGCATGCATATATGTGATATATATATGTATATATACATATATATATATATATTCAACATTCAGTATTGCTTGTAGGTATAAGGTTTTAGGGCTGAACGTTTGGTGCTGGATAAACAATTAGAGAACTCTTCTCCAGGAAAGATCAGCACTTCCTTCCACAGCCGTTAGTTGCAGGTATTTTGCCTAAGGGATTTGCCGTGTGGGATTTCCCTCTTCCATGTCAGCATGTTAGCATAGCTGTTGGTGCTGTATTCTTCAGGTTTTGTTTAGACAGCCATATAGTTTTGGTATCATGAGTATATTTTCCTTGTCATTTCTAAAGTACACAATCTCAGCATTGGTCTTCTGGCTTTTATAATCTTTCTATACTCTTCATCAATGTTCTGTCAGTTTTAAGTTTAGGCATTGTTATGTAAATGTATCCTTTGGGGCTGGACACTCTATAATCACTTTATGTATTTTGATCAGTTGTAATTTTCTGTAATGGTCTCTGTCTGTGCAAAACGAAGCTTCTTGGACAGGATGAGAGCTGCATTTTTCTGAGAGTACAAGTGTAAGTTTTAGAATGCAGCTAGGAATTATGTTGGTCTAGAGTAGTAGTGATAGCACATTCTTCTTTGAGATCCACAACTTCGCTAGCCAGGTATATGGCCAGGTTTATAGTGCCAAGCACGGCTAGGTGCCTTTTGAGCAGGCCTTAAGTTAAACAGTCCCTTTTTACAGGAATTCTTTTAGGTGGAATAACATCTTAATTATTTCAAAGGCTCAAAGATCTCTAGAGGAAAATAATGCTTTTAATGGATGTCAGGTAGAATACCTATGAATCTAGAGGAGGTGACTCAGTCAAAATTCCAGGAGGAATAGTCCATGAATTCTTTAAAAACTAACTTCTATTTTAGTCACTTATTTGTTTTCTCCATGACTTTGTAGAATGCAACTTTATATGAGAATAGGCAACACTGTGAAAAGTTTTGGAAACAGAGTGCTCATGCCTCAAGAATTCAACACTCAAATGGTTTTCAAAAAATATATATATATATATATAGTGAGGTCCGTTCTCAATTGAGTGTGGGAATTCAGGGTAGAAGAAGAGTGTTCCCTCAAGGAAAATGTGTTTAAAATATTAGATTCTCACCAGTAACAAAGATCAACTCCATATTGCCTGATGGGGTTTAAGACATTCTTAACTATCATTTGGGAAAATATTTTCACAGCATGCCTATGCAATATACTCACATGTTTATTCTTAGGGAGAACAAATAGGGATTGTATTCTCATGCTTTTGCTACCAATCTCCTATAAGAAATTCAAACATATAGATAAATAGATGAGTAGATAAGTGCAGGGAAATTTAACTGGAGGTTTTGATCCTACCTTTTAAAATTAATCTTCACTGTGGTTGTTCCTCTTGTCTCCTACTCCCAAAACACAATGTCACACTTCAACCATTTTGCCTTTCCCTTCAGCATAATACGTTGTCTTTCCCAAGTGTTCTAAGCATGCAGAACATGTTCCAGGTGCATACTGACTGGCCTTGAACCATTTACAGGGGCTTGTTTGTCAAAGTTCAGAGCTTAGTAACATTTACGGCTATTCTAACTTTCTCTGCAATGTTATGGTTGTAATTATTTGGAGTTATTCTGGGAGTTAATTGCCAGGAAACAAAATTAAGGGAGCATGTCTGATCCTTTCCCTCCTCTGAGACTACTGAAAAAGGAATTGAAAAGAGGTGAGCCTTAATATCAATCCAGCATGGGCCATTTCTCTTGTCATTGGTCTCATTGAAGGAGCTCACTCCAGAAAGTCACAAAGAGGTCAGAAGACTTTAGACTGGCAACTTAGAACTGCACTACAACTTCCAACTACGTTAAGAAGCAGGTCTTTTATATTTTTATTTTTATTATATTTTTATTTTTATTTTTTTGTCTGCCATAAGACTTTAGACTGGCAACTTAGAACTGCACTACAACTTACAACTACATTAAGAAGCAGGTCTTTTATATTTTTATTTTTATTTTTTTGTCTACCATAAGACTGATGAGCAAAATCCTGGTTTCATTGTGCTAATAGAGTAGTTCTTAGAAAAAATATTTAAATGACTCAGTTTTATATTTATTGTCCTTTCAGATCATTATATGTCAAATCATTAGGAAATATAAATTTTAAATCATTTAAGAAAGTTTAATGACATCATTGTCTAAATTTCAATGATGATTCAGACTGAAGAAGGTTTGAATACATTTTTGGATCATTAATTCTGAAAGACGATTACCTCCACCAGATGTAAAGCTCAGAGGGTTTATGTCATCCCTATTAGACCCATCACCCTGGGTTATTCACGGTTTACTGCATCTATTCTGACATTTGCTTACCCACATTCTCAGAGAAGGTGCTGTGTCTGCTCAGGGTTGCTCCCTTTATCATTTGAAAGAGCGTACCTTCAGCACCATTTGGGTCTGTCTTGTCTTGACCCCATTCTCAAATTCAGTCAGAGTCTGTCCCTAAAAACAGTTCACAGCAGCAATGTGTTCTTGCCCGTGTCTGCAGTTCCTTCCTTCTCCTTCAGCTTTCTATCTGTCAGGTCCTTTGCTTCTCTTAGTAACCCAGTGTTCATTTTGAACACAAACAACTAGAAAGAAAACTATTTGTCTTAATTGCTGAGCTTCCAACAGATGTTTTCTTAATAGTGGAAAGGCAGCTTCATCTAAAGGATTGCTTTAAGATGGGAAAGCACTGCCTGGTGCTAAAATTTGCATTGTTATAACTTAAAACATTCACATTCCACTTTGTAGGGCATACAGACTTAAAAATAACAGTGCTTAATACCATATTATTATATAAACTTATAATTGATTAAAAATAACCAGCTTATTCATAGAATGTATGCACATGCTAATGGTTATTGCTAGGAAAAATTCTGCTAATATATAGATCAAAACACCGGAATATGCCAGGCATAGTGATGCTTATCTACTCAGGTCTTGAGGAGGTTAAGAGAAGTGGTCAGGATTTTGTCGTAAGACTGGTCTATATATCAAGAACCTGTCTCAAAAAAATACTGTTTGTTGTTGTTGGGGTTTTTTGAGAATATATAATATATAAGTGATTTTATGAGGGAAAGAGGTATGTATTTATCAAATAAATGAAGCTTTATATAGTCTTAATTTCATCAGATGGTAAGAGCTTTTCTTCAGTCTATAATGTAAGTTTTAGAATATAATATTTCATAAAATTTTCTAACATGTGCAAGTTGCCATAGTAATGGACCGACGATTTCAGGGATCTGCCCTTCTCCCCCTCCTCAGAGCTGAGAGTAGTAGCATGCCATCATAACTGGCTTCTGTGGCTTTTCGTAATTAGACTCAGGTCTTCATCCTTGCAAGATGAGCCCTTTACAACTTCCAGATCTTCCCAGCCCTATGCAGCCTGTGTCTCAGTTGTTTACCAAGTAAAGGCAGAGCAGTCATTTCCCATGTGCTTCTGTGTTATAAGAGATCTATCACCTCAATAGATGTGATTGTTATTCCTGGCTTTCAACTTGACTGCAGTTTGGATTAACTAATGCCCAAGCATCTGGGGATATCTGTGAGAGATATTTCTTGATTGGACCATTTGAGATGAGAAGACTCACCCTAAATTCAGTCTTTTGGGATTGGATGACTCATTTTAAGTTGGGGCCACTCTTTCTGGTGGTAGCCTATATAAAGGAAACAGAAAAGGAAAGCTCTTATGCTATGCTTGCTTGTCCTCACTCTCACTGACAAGACCATTCTTTCACTGGCATTAGAGACTATTTGAGAAACGGGAAAAGCATAGTAATAATGAAAAATAACATAAAAAGAATAATATAAAAAATAGCCTCGCCGGTCAGTGGTGGCGCAAGCCTTTAATCCCAGCACTCGGGAGGCAGAGGCAGGAGGATCTCTGTGAGTTCGAGGCCAGCCTGGTCTCCCAAGCGAGTTCCAGGAAAGGCGCAAAGCTACACAGAGAAACCCTGTCTCGAAAAACCAAAAAAAATAAAAAATAGCCTCAAAGGATATGAAGTGAAAATGACAGAGGTCCCAGAAATAGACGTAGACAAAACATCATTTTAGCTAAACAAATATTTTTTAATTACAAAAGTAATTTAATTCAAGCTGTAAAAACTTTTCACTAAATATTCCTTATGTATTGAGCTTTCATGGGGAAACATTAATTAGACACAAATGATAACACAAGATCATTCACAAACTCATTCCCTAAATTACGGAGTAGAGGTAAAAATAAAGGACAGTTCTTAAGACCTGTGAAGTTTACACCAGATATGCAAAGTATGACTCCAAACAGCAGACAACCAAAACACTGATTACATTAAACATTCAAGGCCTGATATTAAAACAACAAAATTAAATAAGCAAACAAACAAAAGCTAAAAAGAAGTGGCAATATGTGCTACAATGAAGACACTATTTGCAAAGTACACCTCAGTGTCTATACATGTAAGAGAAATACAAACAAATACAAGGAAGAAGCTATTTTGAATATGGGAAAAATTATGAATAGACATTTAACTTTGGGAGACAAACAGCTGGCAAGTAAGCACCTTCAAAAGTACTCACTATCGTTAGCCATGAAGGGACCGCAGGGCAGAAGCACAGGAGAAACACTTGCAGGCATATTGCAACATCAGTAGTGAAGTTAGAGTTACCACCACTGTGAGCAAGAACTCAGTGAACATGAGAGCGGATACAAAATGACAGATCATGGTTGGGTGGCTTTTTTTTTTTTTTTGTAAAATGCTCACCATTAATTACAATAAGAAATATCAAGACAGGCTTTATAGCATTAAATGATCAGTCATCTAGAATTCAGCAGGGGACTGTAGTTGAGATAATATGGCCTTCTTTTCAGTAAGATAAAAGTACACACACACACCAAAACAAAATGATATCAAACACAAAAATAAACAAACCAACCAACCAACTAACTAAACAAACAAACAAACAAACAAACAAACAAAAACAGCCAACAAACCAACCAAACAAAAAAACCTCTAGTGAAATGCCTAAAGTCTACATGGAGTGTAAATGTTTGCATCAGAAATAGTTTCTGATAGACCTGTGACTGCTGAGGTGCACATGCTGGTCTGTTGTGACTCAGGCTTGAAGAGCAGCATGGTTTTAGTTGGTTTCATCAGATAATAATGCTTAACTTGGGCAGTTGCATGATGAATCCAGATGGTTTATCAGCAGCAGTGATTAGTTTCTGCAATGCATGGCCCCAAAGAAAGGAGTGTTAATCTGCCAGCCTGTGTTTTTCCAAGTGGCAGACCAAACACTAGGCTTCTGGCAAGAGCACAGGCTTCAGCAAAGTTGCACCAAGCTTCACAAAGGTGATCACTGGCCAGACATCTAAAAACGTCTGAGTTCTGTCCACTGAACTGTGCCACCAGCTCATTTTTCTATTCTTCACAGCTGGTGTTGAGGTTGAACAGACGCACAAGCCCAGAGGATTCCATCAATTTTGAGCATAGCCAAACCATCAGTGAACTAGGCCCAGACTTTTTGGAGAACTCTCTGAATCAGGCTCCTCGGGGGGTTCTAGCACCCTTTGTGTAAAACAGTGGGATGGAGGATGAGATTTCTGCCAGATTTTCTTTCTCCTTTTGTGTGTGCCACTTTCAAGAAATGTGGAAAGATAAGCGCCAAGTTAGACCACTCACACTCTTGTTTATAATGCTTCTATGTGACAAATGTGGTTTTGGGTTCTTTCTAAATTCATAAAGAATGGGAGTCCAAGCTAACTCCAAGTCAAATTCACAGTCAAATTTCAAAGGAAACCAGTAGTAATTCTCTAATCATAATCTTGGATGATGTGTTTCTGCAGTAATGTTCCTATAACCCCAGGGGTGGCCTCTCCAATAACATGTCAAGTAGGAACATCATAGTATCAACATCAGCTCTGTAGACTCCAGGTTCAAAACCATCATTAATATAGTAGAAGCACAAAGAGGCTGTGCCACAGATTTCTGGGTAGCTTCTGTTCATATT
Organism: Peromyscus attwateri; assembly: GCA_902168425.1. NCBI lineage: Eukaryota > Metazoa > Chordata > Mammalia > Rodentia > Cricetidae > Peromyscus > Peromyscus attwateri. Next base: position 10,406 of record CABHPP010097025.1, on the reverse strand, counting down.
AAAGATTTGTGCCCCAAATAAACAAAGCTGGATATGGATTCTTCACTATAAATGTCCAAAAATGGAAGCTGGAGAGATGGCTCACTAGTTAAGAGCTCTGACTGCTCTTTCAGAGGTCCTGAGTTCAATTCCCAGAAACCTCATGGTGGTTCACAGTCATGTATATAAATGGCCAAGAGTGTCAAACTTAAGCACATATTGGTTAAATATTCAAAGTCCTGTAGTGTTTGGCCTTATTTACTGTGGTAGAAGTGAACAAAGCAATTCTTCCTTGATTGCTATTGATATTAAGTATTTTGGATCTATTCACACTTTAGCAAGAAATATATGTTGTTAGACATTTACCTGAGTTATACTGAGGTAGATCAGCAGATTTTGCAGATGGTCATATAACGCCCCATTCGACATCCTGTTTTACCAGCCAAGAAGATGCTGTATATGTAGTGGAAACTTTGAAAGTCAATTGGTAGAAATATCCAGGCACATGCTGACTGATCATAGACTACAAATGAAAGGGGCATGGATTTAAAGAATGCACTTATGCACTGATTATTTCTGGTGCTTTTAAAGGAAGAGACTAACTTCTGTTACATACATCCTGCAGGAAGGACATGAGTGTAAAATCGATTCCAATTATAGTAACAGTGATATTACTTTTAATTAGCTCAAATAATCCCACTCATTTCTTAAAGTCATCAGGCAAATTTGATGGCGCTTTCTTCCTTGGTCAAGAGAACACAGTATCCTACCTCTACAGACCAGCATACTCCCGATGGTATGTATGGTCTTTGATACCTTTCAGTGAAATAGCAAGGTGGACTCCTTCACTAGTCATCTTTATTTACTTCAAGGCAACTGATTTTAGGATAAAACTTAAACTGCCCCAGTAGCACAGAGCAGGAAGTAGAACCATGTCATTAAAGGTTTTGATTTCTGTTTTGTTTGAAAAAGCAAGGAGGCAGCCCATGGCTCAACCACATCAGCTCTCAATATTTTAGGCCTGGTCAACATTCCGTTTTAGACAACTTCCTCAAATTGATGTAGCTGGCACCAGTTCCACCTCAGAAATCACATCTCTGCACTTTCAGTCACACTGGTTGTTTGGATGGCTCATGAGTTTCGTCCTGCCTGACTAAAACATGGGTCAGATAAGGTGACTTAATTTGAGGAGTCTCATTAATCCAAAGTACCTGTTCCTCGTTACTCAAATAATGTCACGATGTCTCCTTCTTTGGCTGGTAAAATTATTGAGGGTATTAAGCCTGTCTGCAAAAATTTCTCCAGATTTTCTTGGTTAATCATCTCAGTCTGCAGTGAGTCACCATTCTCATTACTGAGAACTCAGTTTTGAGCAGTAAGTGCTTCGAATCATTGCCAATGACTATGTTTTCACACAGAAGATTTTCTGTTTCAGGGAGATCTCAGACAGGGCCAATTCCAATGCAGCATGATTTTCTATAAAATGCTAGAATAGTCTATTGGTCTGAGTGGATGTAGGATTGCAGGATAGAGAAGCTTTGAGACAAGCCAGCCTTTGCTGCCCTTCTTTAACTGCTCTTATATGATGTGCCTCCCAATTTTACAAGTGAATCAGATAGAACCATGGTTATTCATATGATTTTTGCCCATTTATTAGTTGTCCTAATTTAATGTCCAACATTCAGGTACACTTTTGTGACTATTACTTGAAAGAACACTCTTCTGTCCAATGAGGATATAACCAACTCTTGTAGCTTCTGGGGACATGAAAGTTTCCTTTGATTAGTGGAAGAATTATGTACTTGAATCTAGTTACATCTTTCCCGGGAATTTACGTGAGTGGCAAGTTTCAATGTTTTGCTTAGGCTTATTAGGTAATATGGGAGAATAGCAAAGTCTCTCATACAGAATAGTCAGCAATAACCAGGAAAAAAATATGTACCACTCACTGGTACATTGTGTGAAACCACCTTCTCAATTCCATCCCATTTAATTAGCAATAATAATGTAGAGAACAATTTAGTTTTTGTCCAAAACTACAATTCTATGTGTTTAACACCACTTCCTAAAGAGTAAGGTAGTACTTCATTTAATGACTGCACAAGACCTTACCCTTATGTTCCTAAAGCAGTTGCTTCTTTAAAACCTTCATATTGTTTGGGAACTTCATATATAGATATTGTGATTATATCTACCCCCACCCCAAATTTACTATTTCTAATTATTCTTTTTCCTAGACAGTTTCTCTGTGTAACAGTCCTGGCTGTCCTGGAGCTCCTTTTGTAGACCAGGCTGACTTTGAACTTACAGAGATCCTCCTGCCTCTGCCTCCCAAGTGCTGGGATTAAAGGTGTGTGCCACCACTGCCCGGCTGTCTCTTTCAGTTCTTACCACTATCCTTCCACCCCAAATTTATGTGCTATGTTGTTTAAATGCACTAAGTCCTCTTTGTATTGCTAGTATGTACGTGAATGTAGGGCAATCTACTATGGCATCAGCATCCTTTCAAGAGCTGCATCTTTGAAGAACACTTTATAAAGATCCAGAACTACCATCTGTAAGGGTACTTCTCCTGTGATTCAGATAAGGACTCATGTCCATCCTCTAGTCCTTGTCTCATTAGACTACATTATCTGTAACCAGCAACTGAAAATAGCTCTGCAGCTGGGTGTGGGATTACTGAGTCGCTCCTCCATCCATGATTGGATATTGACCAGCTGCACCTTGTATAGGCCTTGTGTGTACAGTTACAGCCTCTGCGAATTCATGTGTGCAAAGGCCCTGTAATGTCTGCAAAAGACTGCTTTGTTGTAGTCACCCACTACCCAGTATCTCACGACCTTTAAGAACTCTCTTCCATGATGGATCTTGATACATAAGATACTCTTGAGAAGAGGGCTGTGATATAGTTGAACTGTTTAGGAATGAACACTCCAGATTCTATAATTCTCTGTATGTTGAGCATTTTGGGGTCTCATCTATTTCAAAAAGAAGCTTCTACTAGGAGGGCTGAGAGAGTCACTTATCTGTGGGCATATAGATAAGTACTTATGGGGTAATTTGATATCACGTCCATTTAGCAGTAAAATAGTAACAGATTCTCTTCTAGTGCCTATAATTTAGGACTGAGAATATGTGGGTTATCAATAAACATTTTCACAATTCCATCTCCAACACTTGGAGTTTGGAAGATTGATTTTATTTGATATTCATGTAAATAATTAGTAAAGTCTCCTTTCATGGATGCCAACAGAAGTCACAGGAACTAGATCAGAAAAGAAAGTTCATCATATGCAAACATAATACAATATTTGTGCCAGATCTTTGAGCCTCAGATACTATGGGCTAATGCAATTAAGTTTAGAACATGTCTATTCTAGCCTGTATCACAGGACAGATAATCTAGATGATGGGGATTCAAGATCTTTATAAGTAGCATAAGCTTGAGTAAATCTCAAGAGTCCCACAAAAATTCCCAATAAATATTGAATATTTCAATTAAAAGTCAATGGCGAGGTTAAATAATTCTGAAACAGGTATAATTGTGAGTAAGATATATTATTTGCTCTTATTTTTAAATTTTAATTTAATAATTCAAACACTGAATTCTTTATATTGTTATAAAATACAAAGTTTTGTATTTCATAGATGCACTTATCTGCAACTTAATGGGGTGAACATTAATTCTCAACTTAGAGATCATAGATCTGCCAAAGGGTATTTGGATGTTTAGAAAATGATATCTGTCACTGTTGATGTCTTCAACACTGAAGTGGGGGACATTAAAGCTAAACTACTAAACTTTAAAGTTTACTTTGTATATTATTATATGTGCCATGAATTGTTGTAGGAGAATTGTTCATATAGCCATTCTACTGTGCCTATAAAGACACCTTGAACCAAAGGACAGAGTCAGCGAGTGGCTGGCCAAGACTAGCCATAGAGTTCATGGAGGACTGAGGAAGTCTGCTAGAGAGGACAGGAAGAGAAAAGATTTCTGGGTGATTTCCTTGTAATGGTTCAGGAAAAACATGGAGAGAGGGCCAGCCAATCAGCTTTCTGCTGTCCTTGGATTTATCAGGTCTTTATAAAAACTTGGAAGTTTTTTTTTTATTATACTGGAACAATTTAGATATTTGTTACAGTGAATATTAATTGCAAAGTTAAGGATAGCATATTTGATTTATTTAACAATTATTTATCCTTTTCTGAAAATACACACATCAGTATTATGGAATATATATTGTTCTAGACATTTTTTAAGAACATTGTTCTTAAGGAGAAACATTGTTCTAAAGGCCTAATGAGGTTTTCTCTGGGAAAATCTTTTTCACTAAAATGATTATGGCAGATTGGCTGGAGATATAGCTCAAAAGTATAGCACATTCTTATTATTCATAAGACCCAGGCTTCTATTTCCATCACAAAAACAAAGGATCTTATGACAGAAAATACCTCTTAACCTGCTGGATGATTAATAAGAACCAACCTTAAATCTCTCAGTTTAAAAGAGCACAGATTATTTGGGCCTCATGCCCCATTTCCTTTGTCAGTAATATTTTGCTAAAGGAGTTTTTAACATGAAGGAGAGAAGTCCTAGGGCTGTGCACAAAGCTTTGACCATATTAAAGTACAAAATTGCCAGATGCTTCACATCCAGAGGAGGGGGTCAAGGTCAACAGGCATGGCTTGCTATACTGTGCTTGTGAAATGTTTCACTATTGAATTATACCTGCTAAGTCAGCAATACCCAGACTCAACTTTGCAGTGCAGAAGCAGAAGCATGAACCAGGTGGTAATTTAGTGCAACCTTTGGGAATAAGGGTGTTGCAGACAACTCTTCATTTCCCTTCCCTCTCTTCAATCAGGCAGAACAAAAGGTGTTTTAGATACAAGATTGCAAGATACGTTTTCTTCTGTTTGTTATTCTCTCTGTCATCTCTGAATATTCTATTGTCTTGTAGATAACTGAGGAAATTTTTTCTGTTGATCTTAATGACGTAAAGAGTGTGCAAGTGTATGTGTACACAGGAGTGGTTTGTGTGGTTGCGTTGCATATATAGCTATGAAAAGATAGCTGAGAGCATTTGGGGAATTTGCATTATCTGCTTTTCGGTTTTCAGTATTAAAAGTCTGGCCGAGCAGTGGTGGCACAGGCCTTTAATCCCAGCACTCAGGAGGCAGAGCCAAGTGGATCTCTGCGAGTTCACGGCCAGCCTGGTCTACAGAGCAAGATCCAGGACAGGCACCAAAACTATACAGAGAAACTCTGTCTTCAAAAAAAAAAGTCTGATAATTTTCTTAAATTTATTTCTACCTCTATTGTGCTCTGGAATATTCTCACCTTTACTTCCTTTGTTCTCCATAGTTTTATGGTCTGAATTTATCTGAGTTTGAGAGCTCAGATATTAATTATGAAGCAGAGGATGTGTTTACATCTAGAGAAACAATTAAAGTGAGGCTGGTGAGACTGAAAAAAGCTGTAGGAAAAGGAGCATTTGCTCAACTGATTAAAGTCTCTCTGTACATATCACATATAATCTGCATCAACGAACGTAATTTCCTCATATCCCTCACGATCATCTCATGTCTCTCCTTCATCCTTTCATCCCTTTTATTTTCCCAAATAATAATACTTTTTATTAGGGCAGTACCTGCCTACCACTATTTCATATGCACAATAGACAAATTGCACTGGCATATCCAGGGAAAAGTCAGCCCTGGGGTTCTGAGCAGAATCAGGCACTGAACTGTGTCGGAAACACACACACACACACACACACACACACACACACACACACACATCTTCCTGTCCCCAAAGGGACAATCAAAAGAGTTGGAAACTGTATAGAGAAACAAAAATAATTAATGGTGATGTCCTTTAAATTTTAAGAAACAGTTTCTTGAGGAGGGGGATGAAAGAGAGGAATGGGAAGGGATGAAAATCCACTATGTAAAGTATATGAGACTGTTGAACAACAACAACAACAAAAAGATCCACTGATAAGAAAACTTATTACTTACTTAAGAGACATGACATATTTGGCCCCACCTATGTGTACAGTTATGTTTATAGTAACTTTATTCATAACAGATAAATATTTTAGGTCTATGTATGCCTGCCCCCAATTCCTCAAGTGATGAGAAGAAAACTCCAGTATTGATATAAAAATATTCACACAATTAGTACACAGAAGCTTAGAAGCTGCCAATTCTTACAAAAGAGAGCTTGCTTGGGTTTCATTGATATTCAAATCTAGAAAATTTTCTAACCCAAGGAAACAGAGATCTTTTCAATGTTTAGTTTGTTTTTTTTTTTTTAACTTGAGATACAAGAGAAGCAAGAGACACTACTTGGAGGAAAGATTTTGAACCATGCATTTTTGTAAACATTTGTTATATTTTATTAACTGTATACTTCAAGTAGGAACTTAAGTTCCATTTAATAATGTTATTTAAATAATATCATCTGATATTTTTGCATCTTTGAGGTATGATTCACATATCACTTTGTTCACATATTTGACTTGAGCAATTCAATGGTGTTTAGTACATTGTAGATTTGAACAATGATAACTAAAATGTATGTGCAAATGTTTTCTTTTGTTGTTTTGTTTTGCTTTGTTTTTTGAGACAGCGTTTCTCTGTGTAGTTTTAATGCCTGTCCTGGATCTTGCTCTGTAGATCAACTGGTCTTGAACTCACAGAGATCCACCTGGCTCTGTCTCCCGAGTGCTGGGGTTAAAGGCATGCACCACCACTGCTTGGCTGCAAATGTTTTAATATTAAATGAATTGTTCTAAAAGAGTCTACTATATTAATATAATTTTCTTTTATTGCTTTCATATCTCTTTCATCAGGTCTTATCTTTTCTATAGAAGAGTCATATGCATCAACATTAGTTACATGTACATTATTTTCTGAGCATGTACCTTTATAATTAAAAGTGATAAGTGTAAAGATTATCAAATATTCAGGGTTATGGAATTAGCAGACTAAACACAAACCCTCAATAGAATAAGTGGGTTATATTGAGTAAGACTAACTCTGAGATAAGGGACATATTTCGGAATAGTTATTTTAAGGAAAGACGTTTTATATCTTGATATCTTAGTAATCAAGACAAATGATTTTAAATGGGAGACCTACAGCAAGGGACTCATGGGCATGAATGCAAGTATTTTGAATTACTAGTGAACACTTTGTTTTGAACTAAAATTGTGACACTCCTTCCTTTGAGAGGAAACATTGCAGAAGACATTTTGAAGGACTATCAGAGCTGAAGAACAGGAAAGAATACAGTGGGGTCCTGTGACCTTGGTATTATATGGTCTTTGACAACACAAGGGCACAGCAAATGTGGTTGCTTTTATAGGGTCTGAGGTGGGGGAAAGCAGAGAGATATGCAGGTAGGAGGGAATGCAATTGAGGAGAAGAAAGTGGTTGTTGGGATGTGAGAGGTTAGAGACAGGAGTGGGGATGAATGTAATCCTAGTGCATTAAGTACAAGTGTGATACTGTCAAGACTAAAACAGGTAAAAATATCTGCCTGTTCCTTGCCTTTGAGGGAATCAAGCCATTCGTCTGTCTTACTTCACTACAAGAAGAGAGGAGAGGAAAGTGGTGAAGTCCAAAACATAGGACAAAATTCCTTTATACTTGAAGCCCAAAAGTTTCAGTGGATTACTAGATAAATTTTTAATATAAATCACTTACATTTATAACAGTTAAATTCTAAGGTGTTTGATTATCATCTTACAAGAGGCTCAACTTGGCTTCAATAATACGAAAATTTTAGCTGGAGTGATTCTAGTTTACTAGCTTTCACATAAACATCTTCTTTTTAGTTTGTCTAGAAGCTCTGTATGTGCAGTAATTGGCAAGGCACTGTTATACTGACAGTATTCTCTACAAACAGCAATGGATGAATATAAAATGACTCTTGATTAAATAAATGAATTTATGATCATAAAGTTAAAAATGGGAGAAGTCTTTAGAAATGGATAGCCATAGTACCAGTTTTAAAGAAAACAAATTTTATTCTCAAACATATGGACGATAAAGGTTGGAATTGCATCTCATTTGAATAGTCAGAATTTTTTTTCTCTTAATTTACACATGTCAGCTGTCTCCTCTAGATGTGTCTTCCTGGAGGAATAAACATGCTTTGACTTGTAGCATTCCTCCAAATGCCAGTTGCACCAACCTTTTACTTTAGATGCTCTAATAGGTACATTTTGCTGTTGTGATAAAATACCATGACCAAAGCAACTTATGAAAGAGAGTGTATTTGGGGTTACAACTACTGAAGGATAATAGGCCATCATAGTGGGGAAGGGTATGGCAGCAAACACCAGGAGTAGAAAGCTGAGTGTGCTCCTCCTCAACTGCAAGCATGAGGCAGAGACCAAACTAAAAATGGCCTGTGGCTTTGAATTTCAAAGTCTGTCCCTAGTAATATACTTCCTGCAGCAAGGCCTCATTTCTCTCTTTGACCTCCTCAAACAGTGCCACCAACTGATGACTAAGGGATCAAATGCCTGAGACAGTGGGCGTCATTTATCATTCAATACGTAATCATATATTTATTTTCTTGAAACTTAATATTCATTTTTGTTATAAATAGGGCAATAGATAATTTGATCTCAGTTAGAAATATTATTTAATGATTAACGTCAGTAAGCATGAAAAATCAGATGCACTGGCAGAAGCAATTCAAACATGGTCAATTCTATATTATTGGCTGGATTGTAGAAGTAATCATATATGCAAGAATGCATTCATTTTTGTATTTGATTTTAAAACTTAATTTCTAGTGCAAGTTTCATTTGCATCTGTAAATACTGACTAAATAGCTTCCAATAGGATACCCTAGAGGATTCTCATCCACTAATGTGATCTGTGAACTAATTTTTAATATTTAATTATTTTCTCTCTTTCTAAAAACTAATGATACCATAGCACTCCAAATAGTGCTCTCCCTATGAGCCTATGGGAGCCATTTTCATTCAAAGTACCATTTTCTATTCCCTGGCCTCTATAGGCTTGTAGCCATAGCAAAATATAAAAACATTCAGTATAAATTTTAAAAAAATCCTGATTATCTGTCCATCAATCTCAACCCTGTTAAAGTCAGAAGTCTCTTCTGAGACTCATGGCAGTCTTTAACTATAATCTCCTACAAAATCAAAATGGAAAAGCAGATCACATAATTCCAACATATAATGGCACAGGATGCATATTACCATTCCAAAAGTTGTGAAAGGGAACATAGTGAGGAAATACTTGACCAAAGCAACACTGAAAACCAGAAAGGCAAACTCCAAGTTCAGCACGCCCAATCTTTAGGTCAAAGACTCTTCAGATCTCCAACTACTTTTAGTTTTGTTGAGTGTAACATAACACTCTCTCTGAAGCTGGTTCTACACTCTCTTAGCAGCTTTCCTTGGCAGGTATCTAACAACCCTGGAATCTCCAATATCTTTGGTTCTCCAAGGGAATCCAGGCTTCACCTTTGTAGTTTCATGCAATGGCCTCTCTGAACCTTAATGCAGGAACATCCATGCTGCCTGCCTGGCCTCATTGGCTTTCCTTAGCCATTGGGTGAGATTCCCATAATCCCTTTCTTCTATCCTTGACTCTAAAGCCAGAACTACATGGTTGAAGCTGGCAAGTTCTGCTGCTTGCTAGGGATGGAACATGGCCCCTTCATTAAATTACATTTTTACCAGCTTTCTCTTTTACTTTACTTCCTAAGCTTGGCTGTCCTGGAATTTTTTTCTGTAGACCAGATTGGCCTCGGACTCAACTGTCCAGTCTCTGCCTTCTGAATTCTTGGATTAAAGTTATACATCACTACACCTAGCCCCAATCTTTTTAAAAATTTCCCTCCAACTTTAATTAATTCCATTTCACCTTATGCTGCAAGCTTAGCTGGGTGGGTTCTTGCTCTGATATCACCTCTCCCTTTACTCCATGGAGCATTAGGCTTTTCTTAAATTTGTTTATTTTTTATAGTACCCATTTTCTCCTCAAACCATATATTTTGTATTTTTCCTGTCTCAGCTTGCTCCTTTTCATTATAGATCTGCATAAGTGTAGCCACTAACAACCAAGCAAAACAGTTAACACTAGGCTACATCCTCTGCCAAGACTGTTAATTCATAACACTTCCATTTATCTGTAGGCATATTGTTTGGACAAGGACATAAAGCAGCCATATTCTTCACCAAGACATCATAAGATTGATCTCTAATTCTGATTAATCTTCTCTGAAGCCACTTGAGCCAGGTCCCCACAGGTCAAATTACTCTCAATAACACTGTCTTTCATGCTCCCACCAGGATGGCCCATTAAGACTCACTTAAATTATCCAGTCACTTTTTAAATCCAAAGCCCCTAAGTATTCCATATTCCTCCAAACAAAA
>CABHPP010097022.1:3323-14981 GCA_902168425.1 Peromyscus attwateri | reverse complement strand
ACACACACACACACACACACACACACACACACACACACACAAAAACCCCACAAAAACTGGAACCAAAAAATACAAGCAAAAGGCCAATAAGACAAAAAAAAATGCTCAAACAAAGCAATATGAGAAAAAAAAGTCCACAAAACCACCATTGACTTCCCTTTGTGTTAGCCAACCACTCCTGGGCATGGGGCCTACCTTGCCACTGGGTTAAATACACTACCCAGTGAGATTCCATCAGAGGGAATTAATTTTTCCTTGGCCAGTAGGAATCAATTGCAGATGGCTTCTTAGTCAGTGGTGGGAGCCTATGTCCACTTCCCCCTCTCGCTCTGGGACCCTACCTGGCTTGAACCTATGCAAGCCTTGAGTTCATATGTGCATAAGTCCCATTTTGTCTGGAAGACTGTTTCCTTGGAGTCGTCCATCCCGTTTGGCTCTTACAATCTTTTTGCCTCCTGTTCTGGATTGATCCCCAAGCCTTGAGGGAAGGGGTTTGATGAAGAAGACATCCTATTTAGGACTGAGTGCCCCGAAATCTCTCTCCCTCTCTGCACATTGTCCAGTTTTAGGTCTCTGTGTTAGTTCCCATCTACTGTAAGAAGCCTCTTGGACAATGGCTGAGTGAGGCACTGATACATAAGTATAATTTCTAACTATTCATGTATTAAATAGAAAGTCTAACTCTGGAGCTCTGTTTTTGAAATGGGGAAAAAAACTGAGCCGTGGAACCAAAGCTAATTACTGCTCTGCATCTGTTCTCAGCTCTGTTTTGCAAAGGACTCTGCAGTCTCTGCCATTATTTAAATGCCCTGGGGGAAAATACAGCATTGGTTCTAAATGAAATAATGGCAGGGGGTGAGGAAGGGTTAAAGGGGTAACACACTCCAGAGAGGCTCAGCCTGAGTCACTCATACGGAAACATCAAGTGGCCACATCCTTTCCCTTCAAAGGCAGGACAAGTCCCTGCCCACACAGTGCAGGGTGGATATTTCTCAGGCTTCTACTTGCTGCTGGTACATGGAGCAGAGGCAAAACCTGCCTGTGACTCTGCACACTTGATAACGCTCCATAACCAGGTCTCGGGACATCGAGATGAAAGTCCTTATCTTGACTGCTGCTAGGCTGCTGCTTCTGCCGGCCACTTTTTGCCAGAGTGGTGAGTCCTCTTCTGGACTTGGGGATTGGGGAGAGGGGGCCCATTCGTGCTGTAGGAGTCAAATGAACCTACTCCTCTTGTTGTCTCCCAAGAACTGGGAACCCAGTGAACCCAGAGGCAGAGTTTGATCTGGGTTATTAAAAGGGAATCATGGAGGTATCTAAAGTTTGTTGCCAAGTCAAACCTTGTTAAAGATCAATTGTTTTCCACTAGGACTTACACATTTGTGGCAGAGTCGAGACTTTGTGTACAATTAGGTTTGAAAACAATTTTCTTTGTGAGAAGTTTTTGCATTTGTGAATTTTCCTGATTTAAAAAAGATTGTATTTTTTCAAGGGATTAAAAATCTTTTTAAATTTATAAATTTTAGAATTTCTGTTGAGGCACAGGTGGGGAAAAAATACTGCCACAAAGGGTCATTTGGTTTCAGCAGCTCGTGATGTTAACAGTGTTTCCACTTTCTTTTTTCTTAAGCTTTCAGTACCAGGGAGTTCTCAGGGAGTTCTTGCTCCCTCCCACTTCCCAAACATATGTGTGTATGTATATACAAATATATATATATATATGTATATGATATGATTATGCCTAATTGGTTATGCATAATTTTAGAAATACGATCTCCCAAATATAATTCCTTCACCTTAAACATGTCTATTTTACCCATCACAATGTGGTAGCTTATAACTTTCTGCTTGCTCTGAAATTAAGCTTTGAGACAGGATTGCATCCGGAGTTCGCTCACACTCTCAGGTCACGGGGCAATCCACAGTGTTAGGAGGGGGATATGAGATGAAACCAAAATTCAACAGAAGGCAACCCGCTGCAAAGGAATGATCCATAAGTTGAGGTCCCTGCAGAGTTTAAGGGGACCCATGGCAGGGGCTGCCCAAGCAGAGTTTGGACAGGCTTAGGGTTTCTTTGGGAGGGTAAGTAAAAAAGCTGAGCCAGAGCTGAAAGGAAATGAGTTACATGAGAGGGTTCCTTCCTGATGCCAGTAACACTTGGGAGGAGTGAAAAGTGAGCGCTTAAGGAGACTCAGGCCGTGGATTCATTCACCCACGGCCACGGGGAGATGTGATGGGAAAATGTCACCAGGAAGCAGAGGGCCGTTCTCCCTGGATTAGACTCTGAAGGCTTCTCCCAAGCTGAGAGCATTTCAGAAACATTGCACCAAACAAAACCCAAAGAATCCTTATCATTTCTTTATATGAGTAAAATTGAATAAGGAGCATTATTCTTGGGGTTCTGGCTAACAGAAGGCCTAGATGGGGCCAGACCTGAGATCTCACTGAAATAGTCTCTGCTCGGCATGTTTGTAGACACCGAGTCTTGCTCAATCACAGGATTCATCTGAAAACTGACCAACATGTGGTTTCATCAGGTTTCTCACCAGACCTTGGAGGGAAGATATTTGTACACACCATTCTGCCCAACTTGCCAAAGCACTTGTTTTGAGTGGTGTCTTGACTTTTCCCAAATGTAAATGTGCAGAAGGATTTGAGTGACTGAGCTCAAATGTCACCAGACAGTCCTCTAATGCTCATATCCTTTTTTAAAAAGATTTATTTATTTATTTATTTATTTATTTATTTATTTATTTATTTATTTATTATGTATACAGTTTTCTGTCTGCATGTATGCCTGCATGTCAGAAGAGGGCGCCAGATCTCATTACAGATGGTTGTAAGCCACCATGTGGTTGCTGGGAATTGAACTCAGGACCTCTGGAAGAACAGCCAGTGTTCCTAACCTCTGAACCATCTCTCCAGCCCTAATGCTCACATCTTAACACAGATCCATGGAATGCTACCCTCCAAATGATCCTTTCTTTGAACAACACCGAGTCATCTTCATACAGCAGTTTTCCTAATGACACTGACCCCACCTGATATGCTGAATTCAGCCTATAGAGACTCCGAGGTCTATAGGAGTTTGGAATCAAAGGCTAGAGATGAAGTCAGGGAGAGAACCCGGCTCTGAATGAGGACAGTCCACTGAGTGTCCAGACCTCAGTGGTCGGGACTAGCATTTCAGATTGGAATGTATGGGGTTTAAATTGGCATTTGAGGAACTTGACAACATGAACATGGTAAGTCACACCAAGTATCTGTAGCACATAGCTGGTATGTGTCTTTTTTTCTTTTTTGGTTTTTTGAGACAGGGTTTTTCTGGGTAGCTCTGGTTGTCCTGGAACTCACTATGTAGACCAGGCTGGCCTCAAACTCAAAGAGATCTGCCTGCCTCTATCTCCCAAGTGCTGGGATTAAAGGCGTGTTCCACCACCGCCTGGCTATGTTTCTTTCATTTTAAAAATTCATTTTTAACTCTTCAGGTCACCACAGTAATTTCATCTTTTGATTTTTTCTGTCTTCTCTCCTCTTAAAATCCGGCACTTCTCCTAAAGCCGTCTTTGGGTTCCTTCTCCCCGTGTCTCTCTCTAGACCATCTCTCCAGTCTCCTAATTTAACCACGGACTCTTTGAAGACTAAGGCACTCACACCTCACATTTGCTCTTGGCCTTTGGGAATGCCACATCCAGTTTTCCAACTGCCCGCCCAACATTTGACAGACTAACTTTCCATCAGCTGTCCCAGTTCCGTCACACCACAAGCTGAGCTTTTAGCCAGATGTGGTGGCACACACCCTTGGAATTCCAGTACTCAGGGAGCCAAGGCAGGAAGACAAGGCCAGTCTGGCTTACAGGGAGACCCTGTCTCAACAAGCCAGACAACCAACTTCCTATAGACCTGAGATTTGAATTCCTTTCCCACGTTATCCCCTTCACTCTTGCCCGATCCCAGTTATAAACAGCATCCTCTTCCTCCAAGTCATTCGGAGTGGAAACCTCCAGTTAGGCTGCTTGCAGACCTTCCTTCCTCTACAACCCATCCGATGAAATGTCCCTCAGGGGCCAGCTTAACTTGGTGTTCCCATCTTCACCTTTCTACAACCTTGCCTCTAGTTCAATGGCTCACCCCCCTTAGATCTGAGCAATTTGGACAGCAGTCCCCACATGAGGTCCCCTTGCCTTCACAATCTTCTGCCACCAAACTCACTTTAAACACAAGTCAAAATCATGGCTAACTAGTTTCCTGGGCAGGCGATAATAAATGTTCACGTAGTGACTGCTTTAGATGACACAGGCTTACCATCTGATTCCCTTGAGGTCAAAATTCTTAAAATCAAGGTGTTGCTAGGGCTATGTGTGCATGGATGCACCGGGAGAGAATCTGCGATCTTGCCTTCCACACTGCCTCAAGACACTGCCCATGTTCCTTGGCTCCTGGATCCCTTTTCACTCTCAGAGGCAACAGAATAGCACTTTAAGCCTGACTCTGATCCTCTTGCGCCATATATATAAGGACTTGTAAAACTGCATTTAGACCCCATGGCCAATCTAGGGTTCTGCCCTCATCTCCTGATACCTAACTAAATCACTCCTTTGCCATGTGAGGCAACAGATCCTAGGCTCTAGGAGCTGGCAGGTGGAATCACGGGTTGGGTGGAATGTTATTCTAGCTACCACAGTAGTTATTCCTCTGCAAATTCTGTGTGCAGAGGGTGGAGGTGTAGGTCAGCAGCGGTAGAGCAGCTGCCTAGCACTGAAAAGCCCTGTGTTTAATTGCCAACAAAGGGGAGAAGACTTCTGTGTGCAACCCCAGAATGTACAACTAGATCATGGCTCCAGAAGACAGTTTAGGGTCCCTTCGGGAATGAACTGTGTGACTTGTTTTTCAAATTCATCTCTTAGATGTATCAAATTAGCACAAGACAGGGCATGTCCATGCACCTTCTCCTCTGGTCTAGGAATTACTTGTAGACGGCAGTGGAGTTGAAAAGTGCCATGTAAGTGTGCAACTGACATTTTCAGAATCAACTGACTGGCCATTCCCAGATTCCATGCTCAGCCATCACTGTGGGTGAGAACCTTCCTCATGTATTAAGTTCTATCTCTGTAGCTTGCTCATCTTTGCTCAAGCTTATCTTTTCAGTGACAGTTTGCTTGAATACTCAACTTGGCTAACTATCTCCTGAATATATATAGTTTGTAAGCAATAAAACATTTTCCTATAATGTTCCATTGTGCTATTTTGTTTCATCTAGGACAGTGATCCTCAACCTTCCCAGTGGTGTGAGTCTTTAATACAGTTTCTCACGTTGTGGTGACCCCAACCATCAAATTATTTCCATTGCTACTTCATAACTATAATTTGCTACTGTTATGAATTGTAAATATTTTTGGAGATAGGGGTTTGGCTGAGGGGTCACGACCCACAGGTTGAGAACCACTGATTTAGCACTATTATGAAGTCCTGATATGCAGGGGACTGTCATCTAGTTGTTCTCACAAAAAAGCACAGTATGGGGCATATCATACATATTATATACATGCCTGTGGGTTGCATCATCTATAGTGAGTTTTTTAAATGACCCTAAGTTCTATAACTACAAAGACCATATAGCATCAAACATTTCATTTTATTATCCAAACCACAGGTAGGACTTGTTAACAAATCATATGCTGATATTTTCTTTCAATTACAGGCATGAAAAATGTTTCAGAGAACTCAGGACAGCCAACCTTAAGTATTAAGACCTTCAATGGAGCTCCCTCCAATACCTTTGAAGAGTTCCCGCTTTCTGACATAGAGGACTGGACAGGAGCCACCACGACTGCAAAAATGAAATGTCCTGAAGAAAGCATCTCAACTCTCCATGTGAATAACGCTACCATGGGATACCTGAGAAGCTCCTTAAGTACCAAACTGATACCTTCCATCTACATCCTGGTGTTTGTGGTCGGTGTACCAGCGAACATTGTGACCCTGTGGAAACTCTCCTCAAGGACCAAATCCATCTGTCTGGTCATCTTTCACACCAACCTGGCCATCGCAGATCTCCTTTTCTGTGTCACACTGCCATTTAAGATTGCCTACCATCTCAATGGGAACAACTGGGTCTTTGGAGAGGTCATGTGCCGCATCACCACACTCATTTTCTACGGCAACATGTACTGTTCCATTCTCATCCTCACCTGCATGGGCATCAACCGATACCTGGCCACTGTCCATCCTTTCACATACCGGAAGCTGCCCAAACGCAACTTCTCTCTGCTCATGTGTGGCCTGGTGTGGGTAATGGTCTTCTTATATATGCTGCCCTTCGCCATCCTGAGGCAGGAGTATCATCTTGTCCAGCCAGAGATCACCACCTGCCACGATGTCCACAACACATGCGAGTCTCCGTCTCCCTTCCAATTCTACTACTTCACCTCCCTAGCGTTCTTCGGATTCCTCATTCCGTTTGCGGTCATTGTCTACTGTTACACAACTCTCATCCGCAAGCTGAACGCGCAGGATCGCAGATGGATGAGGTATATCAAGGCGGTTCTTCTCATCCTTGTGATTTTCACAATCTGCTTTGCTCCTACCAACATTATACTCATAATTCACCACGCCAACTACTACTACAACAACACTGATAGCTTGTACTTTATGTATCTCATCGCTTTGTGCCTGGGGAGCCTGAATAGTTGCCTAGATCCATTCCTTTATTTTGTCATGTCAAAAATTGTAGATCAGCTTACTTCTTAGCCAACATTGGCAAGAGCATCTTAGAGAACAAGGAAAGATATTACCAAAAATGTACCTGCTGGAGCCGACTTGTGCATGGCAGCAACAGCTCAATTTTGTTTGTTTGTTTGTTTGTTTGAGACAGGGTCTCACTGTGTAGTCCTGGCTAGCCCAGAACTCTCTAGACCAGGCTGGCCTTTTACTTACAGAGATTTGCCTGCCTCTGCCTCTCTTAAGTGCTGGGATTAAAGAAATGCACGACCAGGCCTGGCAAGAGCTCCATTTTTAAGCTCCTTTGAAATAATGCTTCAAACATTAAATGCCATAAAATTATTAGGATTAAAAAATACTTTGTCAGTATTTTAAGAATGTCTTAATCTTAAGCAAAATGATCATTATTCTCCTTATGACAACTGACACATTTCTAGTTGCCTTTCCGATTCTCCAGGCTTTAAATATCCCCTTCCCTCCTGTGAGTGGCATTGGCATCCTGGGAATTCAGCATTACTGGTGGCTCTTTGAGCAGCTATCCTGTCATGGTTGTGTCCCTCACCGGGGCCCTGTCTTCATCCCACGTCTGCCTTAAAATGTCCTCATTGCCAGTTGAGCGGCAACAGATCAGGTCAACCCTCCTTGAGTATCGTTCTGAATACATCAGGCAAACCCTTCCCTGGACCCCGCGCTGCTCCTGAAATGACAAGCCCCGGGGTGGCTTTCGTCACCAGCTGCCTAACACGACCTGTGAAGCCGCGCCTCCCATCAAGTACCAGGCTTGCTCACTCACCACCAACCCGTCCTTCCTCCCCTTTCCTACCGCCCCCTCCCCGCCCCCAGGGAAGCCCATCCTGGCATCTTTGCTTTACTCTGTCCTGCTTTTCAAGTCTTTCAAGGATTGTTCTTCCCTTGCTCTCAAACTAGAAGTGTCATTTTCCTCATTTGGATTTCTTTTTCTTTTCTTTTCTTTTTTTTTTTCCTTTCTTTGAGACAGGGTTTCTCTGTGTAGTTTTGGTGCCTGTCCTGGAACTCACTCTGTAGACCAGGCTGGCCTTGAACTCACAGGGATCCGCCTGGCTCTGCCTCCTGAGTGCTGGGATTAAAGGTGTGTGCCACCGCTGTTGTCCAGCCTTCATCTGGACTTCTAAACCATTTTCTTATAATTATGGCACTTCCATACACACACAAGCCTGCTAAGCTCATTTGCATATGGACATTAGTTCCAATAAGCAATTAAGTTTTCCATGTAGTAAGATCTCTGTACCTGCAAGTTTCACACCTGCAGATTCAAACAACCACAGACCAAAAACACTTGAAAAAATTATATAAGCTGAACATGAACAGACTTTTTTCTTTTCATTATTCCCTAAACAATACAGCACCTTTATACGGCATTTATTCTGTATTATTCTTATACTGCATCTATACTGTATTAAGTATCGCTAAGTGATCCAGAAGTGATGTGGAGTATATGGGAGGCTATGAAGAGGCTGTACAAATACAAATACAGTATTGACAGTATTCAAAATTCCTACAGGGATTTGGAATCTGTGGCGCTTAGTGTCTGCAGGGGTCCTGGAAGCCACCCAGGAGGGATGATGGAGAAGGTGGTGTCTGTCCTCCCTCCTTTGAGGTTCTTGTGGTCATTCCAGGGCCATGCCCTGTAAGGTCAACTCCATTCTTCGTATAGCATGTAGCTGAATGAAAGACTAAAACCCCAAAGCATCTAAACAGCATGGAGACCTATTCAGTCCTTACTGACAAGCCAGTATACCCCATATGACATAAGATGACATCATTTCTGATTAGGCTTGTTTAAAAAAAATAGAAGGAAGTTAAATATACTCAGAAGGTCATTTAGCAATTTAAATAATGCCTCCAGCTCCTTCCATCTCAAATGGGAAATGGTATTGCATTATAAATCTCCAGATTATTCCTGTAGATAAGCCATTTCTCTTGCCTGAGGGATCCAATGGGAGATGGGACATCAGTGGCTAACGGGGGACTGTCACTAGTGACTACAAATGGAGTTGAGGGAACCTCAGAGCACGCAGCATTGCCAGGTTGAAATTGTCAGTAAATATAGACATGCGCCTGACGAAAACCTTGTTATAATCAACAAAACAATAAAAACACATTCTAAGTGCACACTGTTGAGTGTATTTATGGCTTTCTGTTTCATCAAACTTGAACATAAAATTTAGACACCCATTTACCCGAAGGCCTCAGGGACACTTGCTTGTCCATGTTTCCTACAGCACCATTCACGTTGGCTAAATAAAGAACGTGGCGGGAGCCCAGCAACAGAGGAATGGGTGAGGCAAACTCTCTAGAAAGCTTTCCCTGTCCAGCAAGCATTTTCAGCCTGAAAGGAGGAAGTCATGCCACTTACAGGAAAATGAGCACATCTGGAGAGCATCGCCTTAAGAAATTAGGTCATCTCAGAAAAAACAATGACATATTTTCTCTCTCTCTCTCTCTCTCTCTCTCTCTCTCTCTCTCTCTTTCTCGCCCTTTGTGCTGCCTAGATTTTATACAAAATCGTGTATGTGTGTATATATAAAACGACAGTGGTGGGCTGTCTAAGGAGGACAAAGGGGAAGGAGAGGGTCAAGAGAGGCAGTGGTAGCAGGTGTGAGGGGGATATGTTCAATGAACAATGGACACTTGTACAAAAGCATTAGAGAAAAAGACTTTACATGGCTATACAAAAAATAAGTCAGTGTCGACAAGACAGCCCAGTGGGTGACACCACACGTGACAACCTGAGTGATCTCCTTAACCCACACTGTGGAAAAAGGGAACTGACACCTGCAACTTATCCCCTGCCCTCTCCACGGAGTCTGCCACTCACTCACACACAAATAGAATACATAAATAAATGTAACCAAGTGAAAGTCTGATAAACCTTAAGCCAACCAATTCAAATAAATCTAAAGCAAGTTTTAAGAGTCTAAACAGTTCAGTAAAAGGAACTCATTTTGAAAGCTAAGTCATGAATTGCAGTAGTTTGTCCTGGTGGAAACGGCAATATTTACTAGTTAAAAGCACGCATCAATCCGGCATGGTGGCACACACCTTCAATCCCAGCACTCAGGAGGCAGAGGCAGACAGATCTCTTTGTGAGTTGGAGGCCAGTTTGGTCTACAGAGTGAGTTCCTCGACAGCCAGAGCTGTGTCTCTAAAGTACATGAAAACAAACAAACAAATCCAAACCAAACCAACCAACCAAACAAGAAAACCAAACCACCACCACCACCACCACCAAAGTATTAGGCTTTAAACCCAGGACAAGTGGCTAAGGTGCCTACTTAATATAACAAAGTGGTCCTAGCCTTCAGGTTCTCCCTGCATCCTTCAGTCTCCACCTGCTACAGGACCCTCCTGGCTGGCACACCCCATCCCCTACCCTAAATTCTCCCGCCCAGGGGCTGGGCTGCCCTTTCCTATACAATCCAACCATTCTGGTTACCTGGTCTTTTAGTCTACTCTGTGTCTCTGGCTGCTGCACCTGGTCCCCCCTCTCCCTTCCCCTCTCCTCACATGCACAGCTCAGTCTGCTAAGTTCACTCTGGATTCTCCCAGAAGTCCCTGCTCTGACTATGCTCTCCCATATGTCTGTCATAAACTTTCTCCTCCACCACACCCAGGAGCAGTCATGTCTTTCCTTTTCATTTCTTTTTTTTATTCATCTGGTGCCCAAACCTGGGACCAGGCATGTCCTTTCCTTTTTATTTCTTTTTTCTTCATTCACAAAGGCACATTTAATTTTATTTGGTGTAACCAAACAAGAACAAATGCAAACTTTAATGGGGGTATAATCCAAGTGTCAATTTTAGATTGCTCTTGATCCACTTTCTGCAGTGGGTAGATGTAGAAAATGTGCTCTGCTAAGTATACGTTACCATGTTCATTACCCAACCTCACCACAAAGAGAACTTGGTGCTTACACAGGTTACCGGAAACCTCCCTAGCCACTCCCTTGTCCTCACTCTTGACCTTAGCATCCATTCAGTGATGCTGCCATTCACCCTACCCTTTAATGGCCAGATACTCTGGAACCACCTTCACTTCATACTGTAATGCCAGCAATATCTTTCCACTCCCATTATTTCCCAAGGCTAGACTGTGGGAAGGCAAGACATCGAAAGAAATGCCACCAAGTACATACACTGGGATTTTCTAGGAACCTAGCAGAGATAAACAAAAAACAAAGAACAAAACAAAACAAAAAAACAAAAACAAATTCACAAAGACTCAGCTGAAGGCTGAAGGAACAGAATCAGACTCTCTTTTTCTTTCTTTCTTTCTTTCTTTCTTTCTTTCTTTCTTTCTTTCTTTCTCTTTTCCTTCCTTCCTTCCTTCCTTCCTTCCTTCCTTCCTTCCTTCCTTCCTTCCTTCCTTCCTTTTTTGTGAAAAAGACCAGGTTGGGAAAAAAATAAAAATTATGGACTAGCTGGGGACACAGCTTAGTGGAAGGGCATATGCCTAGTAGGTATAGGGTCCTAAGTTTGATCCCCAGCACTTCAATAAACAAAGACCAAATGAACTCTAAAACCAAACCGTTTAGCAACAACAATTTACCCACATGTGGCACACTGCTCAGACTGGCGGTGTCTTAAATTTGCCAACAGTGGTCAAGGTGACTCCTGTCCCTGCTGCACAGAATAAGGGGAGTTGGATTCCTAAGCTTGCACATAGGCCCCTCATTTCTGTGTTCAGTGTTCTAACCACATCGATAATAGTGCTACTTCTGTACACAGGCTGCCTGCCCAACATACTGCTGCCAACATGTGGGTTCTTAAGAGAAGCCTTATTGTCTGAAGGATCCTAGAGCTAAAGCCTGATGGTAGAATGTTCTAGAGGAGACCCACTCTACCTGCCAGGAAAGGCTCTGGCTTTGTGCAGTTGGCTTAAGAGAGGAACCAGATGTGT
>CABHPP010097018.1:0-22954 GCA_902168425.1 Peromyscus attwateri | reverse complement strand
GGGGGAGGGGCTGCAGCTGGGGGGGGGGTTGGAATTGCAGGGCAAACATGCATGGCCAACCTCTGCCCTTCTTCACAGCTACAACAGATGAAGATGAGGAAGGAAAGTTGACCGAGGACATCATGAAGGTAAATCCCTTTCCATACTGCTTCTGGGAAGAGAGAGCAGGCGGGGGTGGGGGTGGGGGATGGGGGGCTTCCAAATCAGTGTGGGCAGGTGCTGTTGTCTCTTGGCTGCATAGTCCCACAAGTACCCCCGCCCCATGTGTTGGGGGGGACTGCTGCCTCGGCAGGTGGGAAGCCTAGTCTCTAGCAGGCCATCCTGAAGCAAGCCTCAGGGTCCCAGACAGCTGTGAGTCAATCCCCATCAGCACTGTGTCCCCCGCCCCAGCATGCCCAACCCTTCGAGTTTGGGAAATGCACATCAGGTTTCAATAATCAGCTTTTGGGATCTGTACTAAGATGACTTTTTTTTAAAAAAAAAAAAAAAAATTTTTTTTTTTTTTCCCTTAGCAAGTTCTTTTGCATTTTCCCTTTGCCGGTTTCAAAGTGACTAAAAGTTTTTGAGGTAGTTTAATCCTGACTCTGGCCCGTGAGCACAGAACACTGAGATGTGGATCTAGTTCCTTGTCTTCAGCCTTCCTGGCTTGTTATGCTGTTATGCTAACCTTTGCTTTAAGCTGCCCTGCCACTTGCTGCGGTCCTCCCTCCCGGAGTCGAGGGAAGCCATGCAGATTCTGTGCCAGAGGGTGGGGATGGGAAGAGAGGGGCAGTGACAGTGTAAAGGCCAGCAGGGCCCAAGGAGCGTTGTGCTCCCCGACACTCGACACTCGGGCCTTGTCTGGACAGTTCTGCATATTGTCACCCGTTGTTGGAGAATCCAGTAATGTTCAAGGGCCTGATTCTGCTTGGGGGAAGGGTTAGCTCAGTGAGGGGAGGGCCGCAGGGTGCACTGCAGACAGCTGAGGGCTTCACACGTTCTCTCCTCAGCTCTTGGAGCAGTCCGAGTGGCAGCCCACAAACGTAGATGGCAAAGGCTACTTGCTCAATGAGCCAGGAGTCCAGCCCTCTTCTGTGTATGCGGACTTTAGCTGCAAGGAGGAGCCGGAGATTGACAGCCCCGGAGGTAAGAGGTCTCCAGGTCCTTACGGGTTCTGGGAGAAGGAAGAAACCATAATTATGGAGACTGGAAAACGCTTGGAGGCAGAAGCAGATAAAAGATCCTTTTTAAACTGGGCCAGCAGGTACAGCAGCAAGCTGCTGTTCCCATGCTGAGGCTGGTCTAAGGAAGGACGAGCTGTGCTTGCTGCTTGCTGTGGACGACGTGTGTGAGACTCTCATACTCTTCCTTATGAAGCTTTTTTCTTTTTTTTTTTTTTTGTGGTCATTTTCTAGGGGACATTGGGATGGGCATACAGCGTGTCTTCACAGATCTGAAGAATATGGACTCCATCTGGATGGACACCCTGCTAACCCACTCTTCCAGGCTGCCCATTCCAGCCATTCCTTGTGCACCGTAGTGTGGGTCCCAGACCCATTCTTGCCCTTCTGGATGAGCAAGGCCTGGCATCATGGTGGCTGTGATACAGAAAAGCTAGACTACTGTGGGCACCTTGACATGGCAAAGTGTAGCCCCACCGCCAAGCAGGGAAAAGACTACTACCCTCCTTGGGTCAGTGGACTCTCAGGGCTTGGAAGACCAAGGTCTGAGTTTTTCTTGTGAGGTAACGCTGGCCCTAACTCCCGGGAAGATGGAGTTGGGGTTATGAGATTGGTGTAAGGTGGAGGACATTAAAGCCTTGTTGCCTGGAGAGGGTCTTGTCACTGGGCTGGCCCTGAGGGAAACAGGCCAGTGACCTCAGAAAGAGCACAGCACTGACCCCAGGGCTGCCTCTGCACTAGGAGACAATTGCACTAAGTGAGTCCTGTTCCCAAAGA
This sequence comes from Peromyscus attwateri, assembly GCA_902168425.1. Lineage (NCBI taxonomy): Eukaryota > Metazoa > Chordata > Mammalia > Rodentia > Cricetidae > Peromyscus > Peromyscus attwateri. The sequence continues at coordinate 21,017 of CABHPP010097018.1, read as the reverse complement.
ATTGCTGCCCTTCCCAGCCGAGCCCTGGGATGGTTCCAGAGCCAGTGAAATGTGAAGGAAAAAAATGGGGTCCTGTGAGGCCGGGCTCCGTTAGCCTCAGAGGAGCTCTGCCTCGCTACCTGCTCCAGCTGTGGGGCTCAGGAAAAAACATGGCACTTTCTCTGTGGACCTTGCCACATTTCTGATCAGAGGTGTACACTAACATTTCTCCCCAAGTCTAGGCCTTCCCGTTTATTTATACAGTGCCTTGCCTGGTGCCCACAGTCTTCTCAGGCCTTGGCAGTGCTCGGCAGGCCCAGGGAGGGGGTTGTGAGCGCCTTGGCGTGACTTTGACTGTTGGAAACGCCACCTAACTACTAAATTGTGTTTGATCACATATGGATCTGTGTAAATATGTATATTTGTCTTTTTATAAAAAGTTAATTGTTTACAAGGCGTGTGGCTTTTTACTTAGAAATTGTAATCTGTTTTACTTTTTATGGAAACATTCTGATGGGAATCTTTGTTGGCATTCTGCCTGAGCTCTGGCTGAGCATTGACATGCATCTGTCATGAATCTTTCCACTTATGGTCAAGAAGATGGTAGGAGGGGAGTCATGCCATGTCACAGGGACATGCTCATTTATACTCATTTGCCACAGGATGGAGTTAAGTTTTTATTTTTTATTTTTTTAATTTTTGGTTTTTTGAGACAGGGTCTCACTCAGTAGCCCTGGCTGTCCTGGAACTCACGCTGCAGACCAAACCCACAGAGGTCTGCTTGCCTCTGCCTGCTGAGTTTGGTTTGTTTGAATCACATTGTATTTGTTTGTTTAGTGTGTACGCATGGAGGTCAGAGGCCAACTCATAGGAATTGGTCCTTTAGCTTTGTGGGTCCTGGGGTCAAAGTTCGGGTCATCGGGCTTGGGAGTTGGTTTTGAACTCTTGGGCCCCGGTTATCTGTGAAGCTCTGGCATGGCCTCTGTTGTGCTGAACAAACAAGTGCTATTCCAAACAATGAACAATTGGTATGACCCTGACAATCGACACCAGTGCAGACAATGTCCCCGAGGCCTGCCGCACTAGGTCTCACTTGATGGAAATGATGTCTACGCTGTACTGATGCTAGTCACGCCTGGGAACTAAGTACCTGAAGTGTGTCCAGTGGTACCTTCAGGAACTTGATTTTTAATTTCAGTGAAAATCTCAATAGCTCCCTGTGACCAGCGACCATGGTTTGGACCCATCTGTACTAAATAACAGGTATAGCTCGGGGGCAGATCTGAAGGACGGACGGACGGGGGCACTGATTGCAGTCCAAGCCCACCTGGTTATTTTAACAGTGCTGAATACCAACGCCACAGCAGACTGACGCATTAGAAAAACCTTATTCAACTTTACATACAGCAGGTGTGTAAGCATGCACATGTACACATGAAGGTCAGAGGACAGCTTCCTTAGGTGTCCATTCCTCAGGAGCTTTCCAGTGTTTGCGACAGGGTCTCTGGCCCGGACCTTCACTGGGTAGATTATCGTAACTGGCTTCTGAGCTTCCAGGGGTCCACTTCCCTCTGTCTCCTATGTTGCTATCACTGGCATTACCAATGTGCACCACCACACCTGACTTACAAGGGTCCTGGAGATGGAACTCGGGTCTTCATACTTGGAAAGCAAGCACTTTGCAAACTGAGCCAACCCCCCACCCCCACCCCCGCCAATGCTGAAGTAGATGTGCCTGGGCAAATGCACACAAGCTCTGTGTGCAGGTGCTCAATCGGAAGTGTCTGAAAATCATAGTTAAGGCGCCCCATGTAGCCGTTCTTCCTTAAGACAAAGTCCAACTCCCAGGAATGCCTGAGGGTGGAAGGTCTGGCTTCCTGGACACAGCTTTCAGGTCTCCTATAGTAGGTGCACAGGCAATGCCTGGGGAATGGAGTCATGGCAGTAACAGCATCACTTTAGGAAAGCTCTGGACACAGCTTCTATATTCTCAGTCCCAGAACCCCCTGGGACTGGTGAGCCCTGCACTGGGTCCTGGACTCGAGTGTATACCCTTGTTGGTGGGAAGGGAAGGTCAGGACAAAACTGGAAACTGGACAAAGCTCAGTCTGATCACCCTGAAGCATGAACATGCAGTGTGAGTGGCGGGTGGGCCCTTACTGGGTGGCTATCCTTGTCTGGGGGTGGGGGTGGGGTCCTGGATTGCTGGCCCTGCCCATCTGAAGATCCACTTGGATTTTTCCAGGATAGCCTTACTGGGCACAAGGATGGGGATGGATAGCCTTCTTAGTGCTTCCAGATTTGAGGTGGTTAGCCTCATGTGGCATCTACTGAGTTTTCTAGTGGGTGGCTTTCTAAGTAATGGTGGGTAGGAGCAGTGTGAAGCCAGCTAGAATGGACTGTGGAGGGATGGCGGGAAGAATTCCATCTACCCCAGCCAGCAAGAAAGACCCACTTCTGACTTTTCTGTTCTGTCCTTCAACTGGATCCCTGATGGAGAGTAGGCAGTAGTGATAAAAGACGTCCCAAGCAACAGAGGGACTCTCTCAAGCTCTAATAAGCCAAGTTCATCATCAGTACATCATCAGAAAATCAAAGGCATGATGCTCTCAGCTCCCAGCCTCCAGATGATGGAGTCCAGATCTCTTCCTACAGACAGGACCAACCCCTTGGAATGTCCACAACTCTGCTTCTCCATCACAGAGCAGCTAGGTCCTGGGTCCTGGAGCACCTCCAAGATGAAGAATTGTTCTACCATGGATTTCAGTCCTTGCCTGGAAGACAAACCCTGTAGAATATGACTGTTCAACTAAAGGTGGCAGCTGGTGCCTGGAATGGGGCAATATGAGTACAAATCGAGCTAAATTTAGACCTAAGATAATTCTAAGGACTTTACAGTGCTTCTAAGGGCCACACCTAAGAGTTTCTGTCTAACCACTAATGGATGCTCCTGGCTGAGCAACTGGGAGGTCACTGAAAGATGGATTTCTTCCGGGTTGTGATGACATCATAGCTATCAAGGACCCGTGGGTGGGGTTCACTGTCAAGGAGGTGGGGTTCACAGGAGAAGTTCCACTTCTGTCAGCGCAGAGGTGAGGCAGGTCTGGAGTCTAGGCTGGCTTTTAGATGGTGTGGCTGAGTCCTGCCCACCTTGCCATGGTGGTCCAAGTTCACATAGTTGAGGGCATTTCTGGTGAGTCACAGAGGTCTCCTTGCCTTGTCCCAAAGGTATCACTTTAATCCAGGTGGCTTGTTCATTCGCTTCTTTGAAGAAAGAAGAAAGCCAGAGACTATGGTGTATCAGCTGCTAACATCTCCTAGTATACAGTTTGCAAAGTGCCGAGACAACCCTGGCTCAAAGGATGAGAGATTGCTCAGATCCCTCTCAAAGTCAGCTGAGGAGAGGTGAGATCCTGGGGAGAGCTTGGTAGGAGGTGGAGTCCTTTTCTTCTAGAAGCAAAGCACTCCTGTTGGTGGGGCCCAGTCCTGCCCATGGCGTCAGATCCAATAACCTACTCTTGTACAGGAGAGGGCAGTGTGTGTGTGTGTGTGTGTGTGTGTGTGTGTGTTTCCTCCAGACAATCCTGTTAGAATACCCAGCAAGAAGTGTTTGCTTCTGTCAGATGCTACTTTCTTAACTCCAACACAACTCGCCCTCCATGTAGAGGATGTGTACAGTTGGTCAGACCCCTGCTGGCTGTCCAAGAAGCAGGATGGAGGCTTGGGTAGGAATGAGCTGGTACATGCCTTTTCCAAGAGCTCCCTGGCGGGGCCAAGTCTGAGGCCTCACTGGCTGGCCTTGTAGTTTCCTTGGTTCCAAGCAGCTCCCAAGAGACTCACTGCTGCTGTTCCTAAGGAGACTGCAGAAGCCCCTGTTTCTGGTGACTAGGTGGTAAGGTCTGTGTGCCCCTGCTCAGTTTCCTTTCAACAGGGGAGTGGCTGGACTACTGGAGCACATGCATGAAGACAACGTGAAAATTAGAGAGGCGGGCATCCACCTGCGAACCGCCTACCAGGAAGAGATATCAGCAGCGAGGACTCAGCTGGACTACCACATCTAGCCGGATATGACAACTCACTTGCACCCACCTCCTCTCAACACCATACCCTTGTTCATAGACCAGAAATCAATGTTCAGCAGGCCCAAGGGGCTTGCCCAAGATGACTCAGCTACGGAGGCTGGCTTCCAACCCACATCTGTCCATGTCCAGAACCCAGACTGGTTCCACACCGTCCAGGTTCCTGAACGAAACTGAGACTAGCTGGGAAGGAGTAGAGTGCTAGGAAGGACCCTATGCCGAGAAGGCATTTGGGACTGTTGGGCTGTCACTGCCCCCTCCTGATGCCGTAGTATCTGGGGCCTAGAGTATGTGAGTGTGCTTCCCTGGGGCCCCAGCGGGGTGGGGTTTGGCTTGGCCTTCAAGAGAAGCAATGCTCTACCCATGCCATGCCCGGGAGGCCACCTGCCGTTTCAAGGGCGAGGGCCCCAGGGTTGAGATTCAGGCAAGGCTTGTAACTTGACCTCAGAGCTGCAGGCAGCTTGGCCATTACACATTTGCTCCAGAGGACTCTGGCCTGCCAGGGCTTAGCTCCCCGGGGTTCAAAGTGCGCTTGTCAGCCATGTTTCTATCTGAGCAAGGTGACCAATTCTGCTCTAAACAAATCCACTATTGAGTCCAGTACAGCCTCCCTCCCAGTTATGTACCTGGGGCTAGACCTGCAGCTCTACTGACTTTTCTTTTCCTGGCTGGGCCCCCTGTCTTTTTCTGCTTTCCTTTCCTTAAAAGTCCCTTGAGCATGAATGGGGCTGATTGACTCTGCTACCATGTTCCCCTGGTGCTATCAAGCCTGGTTCTGGCAGGAGCCCAAACTTCCACAGCACAGTTACAAACACTGAGCTATACCTCTGCTCATGGAGAAGGAATGTACCAAGACATACATCAGGAGAAGGCCCCCGGGTGGGTGTGAGGACATGGAAAGGCCTCTCTGAGGAAGCTGACTTCGTGGACTGAGGGAGTTATGTAGATGTGGAGGTGGGTTCCATAGAGAAGGCAATCATTAGGTCAGAACCATGATTCCTTATTCAAAACTATGAGCAAGTTCAGGCATGGTAGCGCACACCTTTTATCCCAGCACCTGGGAGGCAGAGGCAGGCGGATCTTTGTGAGTTTGAGGCCAGCCTGGTCTATAGAGTGAGTTTTAGGCCTGCCAGCATGCTAGGCTGCCAGGGTTACATAGAGAGACCCTGTCTCAAACAAACAAAATAAAACTGCAGCAAACCCCCACTATGAACGAGGCAAGAAGTTCTGTCTCATTGGCCACGTCAGAACAGTGTTAGGCTGGGGTTGGGGCTGCAGATGCTGCCTGTGGGAGGCGGAGGGTCACTGTCATAGCTGGGGACCCAGGGTTCCCCTCCAAGTGCTCTTGCTAGCTTGCTGGAATGCAAAGGGGAGCCACATGTCTGCGTGACAGAGCAAAGGCTGGAGTCTGGCAGTCCTGTGCAGTGTGAGGAGGGCAGGAAGGAAGGCAAGAAGGAGTGTCCAGCTTTCCATGGCCATTCATCAGCACTCTTCTGTTGCAAAGCAGTGAACAGCCGGACACAGATGCTGAGCCCAGTAGACACTGTGCTCCCGGCTTGCAGAGTTAGCCTTAGGTCACTCGGGAGGACCCCATTTTCAGTCTTTGTCCATTCTAAGGTGTAGTGTGGGCCCTCACAGTCAAAAGTGTCACCTTCCAGGTGCTAGTCCCTTCCTGTGTGCCTAAGTGATCCATGGGTAGCTAAATAAATTCTCCTGTTGGACTGGAAGCTCCCCAGGAACAAACGGCTCTCTACGTTCTCACAGTGCTCTGTTCCAACTTAAACTTAAGTGCATATGTTCTGGTGGCCTGGGACATTTGCCCATGGCACCTGCTCTGCTGAGCTCACCTGGACCCTGAGGTTCAGGAGAGTAGGCTATGGGATGGGGGTGCCTGCGGGTGACTAGGCCTGCCTCTGCAATAGAATCCTGCCCAACCAGCAGTCAAGGCAAAATCCATGGGACAAGGGCCACTGCGTGTATGACACAATCTGCACGTGTACCCAGTGGGACTGAAGTTGGAAAGCTGAGTCATTCGTGATGTGAACTTTATTAAAAACATACACAAGCACCTGGTAGGATGGCCCAGTGGGTAAGGGCCCTTTGCTGCCAAGCCTAATGATCTAAATCTGGTCCCCAGAACTCACGGTGTGGAAAGAGAGAACTGACTTCCACGGGCTGTCCTCTGACCTCCACACACGTGCCGTGGCATGTGCAGTAAATAAACAAGCATTAACACACACCGATTTTCTTTTTTTTTTTTGGTTTTTCGAGACAGGGTTTCTCTGTGTCGCTTTGCGCCTTTCCTGGAACTTGCTTGGGAGACCAGGCTGGCCTCGAACTCACAGAGATCCGCCTGCCTCTGCCTCCCGAGTGCTGGGATTAAAGGCGTGCGCCACCATCGCCCGGCTCACACACCGATTTTCTAATGAGCGAGAGAAAGAAAGGGTGTGGGTTTGGGTGAATGGAGAAGTGGGGAGGATCTGTGAGGTGTTGAGGAAGGGAAAACAGTGAACAGAAAATAATGCATGAAAAAAAAAACTTATTTTCAATACACAAAAAGAACATGGTTTAATTGTACAAGGAGGAAGAAGTATGAGGAAATAAAAACACTTATTAAAGACATCTGCAGAACACCACCCGGAAGTGACCGGAGCGTTACATGTTTAGCAGATCTGTGGCAAACACAGTGTGTCACTCACTGATGCATACAGCTGAGAATGCTGTGCCATGCAGGCATACTTGGAAGATACCTCACCCCATCCCTCCATCTTTCTAGCATCCATAGATCCAAAGGGCTGGCGGGCAGGAAGGAGCGGTGACTGAGGCAGGCTGGGTGCTGCAAAGGAGATGGGCCTCAGTTTGCTCAGAAACGAAGAGGGCGTTCCCAGGATTTGAGACTTGTGGTGTTAAGGAAAGAAGGTCTCAGGAAAGCCAGGGCCAGTTATGACTTACCCTACTTGAGGGATAAAGGCCTTGTCTAGACTTTCTTGCTTATGCTGCATAGACAGACTCTCCTGCTAGGGGACAGAAGGCTGACTAAGATTTCCCCTCCAGCTCTCAGCCTAAGGCTCAGAGGACAGGAGAGGAAGGAATGAAGGCAGACAGGCTGTCATCCCCTGAGAAAGGGCTCAGGGAATTCTGGTTATAAGTCAGAGATACACAGTGGAGCCTCTAATACCTGCCTGCTGCTCCACAAAGCCAGAGTTGCCCTCAGATTCTGCAAGACTCAGGCAAGCCTCTGGCCTCCAAATCTGAAAAGTGCAGGCAATTGGTAGGAAAGGCCCAGCCTTCTGGGCTTCCACAGCTGGGATGCTGACCCCCTGCCTTCCTCTTCTCCACATGGACAACTCTCCCTGCATCGACATTGCTCAGCAACCCCTTCCAAAGATTAGGAGCAGAAGGGCGGGGAAGGGTCCAGGACAGGCTGAGCTAATGAGGAGGTGGAGGGTGGGAGGGGACTGGGCAATGGCAGGCATATCCCACCTGTGGTCTGGCCTATGCTTGAAGATGAGGTGCTTAGAAAACCCAGGGAGTGACGGAATGCAGGAGGCAGGGTAACAGTCCATGGTGGGATAAAAGATGTCCACGTTCTAATGCACGGAGCCCACGACTACACTATGTTTTGTGGCAACGAAGGATTGAGTTTGCCAATCAGTTTAATTTGAAATAGAGAGAGGCATCTGGGTCTGGTAGCATGGGCCTATAGACTCAATTACTCAAGCGACTAAGGCTCAAGAGAATCTTAGAAAACATTTAAATTACATTTATTTGTCGGGAGGGTGGCCGTGCCACGGCATGTGTGTAGAAATCAAAGGACAACTTGTAGGAGTTGGTTCTCTCTTTCCATCAGTGTGGGTCCTGGGGCTAAAAGTCAGGCTGTCAGGCTTAGGGTTAAGTGCCTTTACCCAGTGAACCTCTGCATTCAATTCATCCTGCTCAGGGCTATCTTAAGATCAAGATATGCTTGGGCTACACGGTAAGTTCAAGGCAGTCTGAGCTGATATAGCAAGACCCTATCTCAAACTTTAAAGGTTATAAGTTCCATTTATTTATTTATTTATTTATTTAGTGTGTGTGTGTGTGTGTGCGTGTGCGTGTGTGTGTGTGTGTGTGTGTATGTGTGTGTGTGTTTGTACTGGTGCGTGCGTGTGTGCATGCACACGTGGACATTTGTACTGAGGTGAGGGAAATCCTGGGTTTGATCCCTAGTACCGAAAACCAATACATAAATGGATGGATGGATGAATAAAAGAGAGACTACCCTGGATTATCTGGAGAGGTCCAGTGGTATCACAGAGTTCTTCACTGAGAGGAGAGGTTCCAGGGATTGAACCTGGGTCTTGAACATTCTAAGTCTGCTAAACTACCTTAGTTATAGTCTCAGTTTCCACAAGTGTTTTTGTGTGTGTGTGTGTGTGTGTGTGTGTGTGTGTGTGTGTGTTTTATTTGTTTGTTTATCTGTTTGTTTGCTTATTGAGACAGGGTATTACTACGTAGCCCTGGCTGTCCTAGAACTCACTCTGTAGACCAGGCTGGCTTCAGACTCACAGAGATCTGATTCCCAAGTACAGGAATTAAAGGCATAGGCCACTATACTCAGCTACAAGGGTTCTTAAGGGGAAAGAGAGAGGCAAGAGAGATAGAACCAGAGACATGACATTAAGTGGAAGACAGGACCATGCACTGCTGGTTGTGAAGATGGAAGAAGGCACCATGGAACCAAACTGGATGAAGGGGATTTAAAACAAAACAAAACAAAAACCGACCTTTTTTTTTTTTAGGTGAGGACTCACTCACTGCTCCATATGAAGCCCAGGCTGGCTTTCAACTCTTGAAAATCCTGTCTCAATCTTTTGAGTGTTAGGATTACAGGTGTGTGTCGCCTTGCCCATTGACTGTCTACTAGAACTTCCCTGCTCATAACCCTGCAAGACCTATTTTGTACACTGGACCCTCAGAAACATAAGGTAATAGTGTGTGCTCTTCCAAGCCATCAAGTGGGACATTTCTTACAGCAGCAACAGGAAACTGACGCTCTTCAGAAGCTTCTAGAAGGGTCATTGCAGCTGTACCAGGTCCCAGAGTCAGTATCACAGGACACGCATGATACCACTCAAATGTACTCTGGGCTGGCTGGGGACCAGGGTGCCCTGCGGATGCAGAGACTTAGTGACAGATTCTGTCCCGTCTGGGAGAATCCAAGCCTGGGACAGGCAGAGGATATCACCACTGCCTCTGCAGGCCACACCTACAGAAAACAGCCGCCTCCTGGACTCCCTGCCGGAGCCCTCAGTGACTCCAGAAGCTGGCTCTGCATTGTCTCTGGATGAGTATCTATAAGCTGAGGCACTCAAGATAGCCAGTCAGAACCCACGGGTAGAGCCTGTGACCACACCCACTGGCAATGAAGAGTCTCAGGGCTTCGCTGTCCTCCCTGAGGGGGTCCAGTGTGGCTCAAGGAAAGCACTTAGAGGAAGTCACTGAGTTAGATACCAACCAGATCTGCATAAAGTCTCTTAACTAGTTGTGTGATCTCACCAGGCTACTCGGCCCCGCTGGCAGCCTCAGCATCTTCATTCTTCAAGGGGAACTGATGGCTAACCTTGGTTGTTAATTGGACACACCTGGGAAGAGGAAATCTTAATTGAGAACTGGTCACTATCAGATTGGCCTGTTTGTCAGACCCACCCATGGACAGGTGGTCCTGGGTTGGATCAGGAAGCAAGCAGGCTGAGCAAACCGCGGGAAGGAAGCCGGTAAGCTGTGTTCCTCTGTGATCTCTACTTTAGCTCCTGACCCGGCTTCCCTCGGTTGACAGTTGTAACCTGTAAGCCAAATAAAAACCTTCCCTCCCTAAGTTGTTTGTGGTCAGTGTTTATCACAACTGAAAGCCAACTAGAACAGTGCGGAGAGCAGCGCCGGTATCAGCTGCTCGTAGCTGTGAGGCTCTGGTGAGCAGCACAGACATCCGGGCAGACCGGGCTGCTGCAAGTCCTCCTGCCTTTTGGTGTGTGTGTGTGTGTGTGTGTGTGTGTGTGTGTGTGTGTGGATGATCAGTGCATCCTGAGGGGAAGGAAGGGCGAGTGCAAACTCATCAAAAGCACTTCTCACCCTTAGGCAGGAGGCTGTAGCCGGGTCTGTGAGAGCAAGGGTCTGTGAGAGCAGGGGTCTGTGAGATCAGGGGCCGAGCAGCGCCCTGCCTCTGCAGCTCACACAGGATGCGGATGCGAGAGCCACCCTCGTCCCCACAGGATGTCCTGCTGGCTGGAGCTTTGCACCATGCGTGTTTGTTTTATTTACCACCCTGCTAACGGGGTCTCACTATATTATCTCAGAAGTGGTTTTGAACTCACAGTAATCCCCCTGCCTCAGCCTCCTGAGTGATGGGATTGCAAGTGTGTGCTCCAATGCCCGGCTCTTTTCTCTCTCTTAAAGAATATTTTCTGTGCACTCATGAACTCTCCACAACATGGATGCCCGAGCAAGAAAGGCCTCCAAAGACCACACCAGTCATTTCCACAAGGCACCACCCCTAGAGGGAGAGCCGTGTGCAGTGAGTGGAAGGGAGAACCGGTCTCCTTTAGGGATGACCAAGTCCCCAGTCCTAGGTGGTCATGACCTAAATGACGTGGGTCATGTATTGGGGAGGGGGAGGGGGGACCGAGGGCATGAGAGGAACTGGTGAGGGGAGCGGAGGGTGAAAATATAGCAACTTGCACGTGGACGTCTCAAATAAAAAAGAAAACCATGCCTTCTAGCCTTCTTCTGCATTAAAAGCAGCCCACAGCTGAGAAAACACACAACATTTTACAGGGAAGAGATGGGACTTGAAGCTGCAGTCAGTTGTAGCCTAAGGGATTTCTGATGGCCTAGGATGACGGATGGCTTACAGATACGGAAATGCAGCATAATACTTGTGGCAATTACCTCAGGGCCAGGGGTTAAAGGTGATTTTGTTCTTGGTGTTTGTTGCATTAACTTTTCCTGGGGTGATGAAAACAAACGCCTATTCAGCCTGTTCCCAACCTTGGGGTCACAGCCAGGACAGGAATTTCCTACTGGGAGGTCATAACCAGACTTGGGGAGTGCTGTGAGCTGGGTTCTGGCCTGGTATGGGCCCTAGCCCTAGGCTCGGCATTGGTCCTGAACATGACGCTCTCTCTGTTGCTGGGGAGATAAGATGCTGGGTGAGATGTGGCTCCTTCACAGCTCTTTGCAGGGTTTGCTTTGCTTTCATCCAAGTTGCTCCCACCTCGGCTCCCAGGGGCTCATCTAAGAATAGAGAAAATGGCAAACTCCTCCCCCAGGCCTCGATGCTGTTGACATTTGCTCCTTGGCCTGCATCTCCCAGACAGGGTCTGGGAGTCTCTGCCTCTTGGCCTTGGCCCACACTGCAGCCTGCACTTCTCGCAGCCCTACCCTTCCTTGAAGAACAAAGCCTGGCGTGGCCAAAGCTGGTCCAGTCTGCTGGCCTGACTGACCTCTGCTTCCCCCTAACGTGTGTGTGTGTGTGTGTGTGTGTGTGTGTGTGTGTGTGTGTATGTGTGTGTGAACAATAGCTGCCTCTGGTGGACTGTTAGCTTCAGGTCATACCACCAAAGTGCTCTCCTTCAACCTCGGGACACCAGAGACTTCACAGACTTGAACAGCAGCCCCCCACCACCACTACCACCCAGTTCTGCAATGCATTTGTGGTCCTATGCATTTTCAGATGCCTCTGAGGTATAGATTGTTAATTTGATTTCACTGATAAGTGAGCTCCCAAAGGTTAAATAACTCAGCCACGGAAGTCTCCAGAGAATTGTTTTGATTCTCCTTCCATTGCTTGCCTTCTAGCCCCGCCCCCAGGCATGAAGGTGTTCAAAGGCGAACACCCAGAGGACACCCACTGATATCTGGCAGGGGCTATCAGGGACTACCATGCAATCAGCAAGTCTGTTCAGAGGTCTGGGTGCTCTGGCAGGCAGGGACAAGTCCATTCGTCCACAGCTGTATTCCTGCACCAAGTAGTTCCTGGCACACAATACATGCTCATTAAATGGTCGAAGTAATAGATCATCTAGTAAAATAACAAAATAACAAAGTGAATAATATTAATGTTGATGAAACGTATACCACTAGCCAGCTGCCTCAGGGCTCCAGGATCTGTGGGGAGGGTTACAACATGGAATTTTACAACAAAATAATACCTAGACAAAGGCCATAAGAACATTAAAAGACATTCTTTTTTTCTTTTTTAAAGATTTATTTATTTATTTTACGTACATTGGTGTTTTGACTGCATGTATGTCTGTATGAGGATGCCAGATTCCCTGGAACTGGAGTTACAGACAGTTGTGAGCTGCCATGTGGGTGCTGGGGATTGAACCTGGGTCCTCTGGAAGAGCAGCCAGTGTTCTTCAGAAGGCTGGAGAGATGGTTCAGTTGGTAAAGTGCTTGTATCCCAAGCATGAGGTCCTGAGTTTGATTCCTACAACATACATAAAGAAATTCACGTGTACCCTTGCAACCCTAGCAGTGAGGCCGAGACAGGCAGATTCGGGGGCTTGCTGGACAGCCAGACTAGCTTTAAATAGGTGAGCTCCAGGTTCAGTGAGAGACTGTCTCAAAAAACAAGGCAGATGATGACCCAACATTGACCTCTGGTTTCCACATACATGTGTACTCATGTGTACCCATATGTACACACACACATCCAAATACCCGCACCCATACTACAAAGAAAAAGAAAGAGGCTAGAGAGATGGCTTAGCGATTAAGAGAACTTGCTGCTCTTGAGGACCAAGATTTGGTTCTCAACACACATATCAGGCAGCTCCTAACTATCTCTAACTCCAGCTCCAAGAGATCCAATGCCCTCTTCTGGCCTCTGCAGGCTCTGCACTCACATGCAACATATCCACTCACAGGCTCATACACCGAGTTAAAAATAAAAACAAAATCTCTTAAAAAAAAGAAAATAGGTGAGAAACAACCTTGAAACTTTCTGCAGGGCTGGAGACCAAGCTGGCAGCAGCCAATGATGATAATCCAAATATACCAGCAGCCAATGCAAGAATGGGAATCAATGCTTCCCCACCCACATCTCTGGTTCTGCATGTTCAGAATCTATCTGGACATGCCTGTTGCTTCTTCAAACTGAATAACCAGTGTGAAGAGCCATGCACACTGAAATTGCAGAAACTAAAGGAACACGGACTTTATGAACATTAGCCAGGACTTCCTCTGTAAGAAGGGCCCTTGGGAAAAAGTCCTGGGCATTGCCAAGGAAGATGGCTCCAACTGGTAGGGATATCTTACTACAGACAAGGCCCTCCAGAGATCCAGGGGGCCCAGTGGGCAGCCTGTGAAGCAGGGCTCTAATGACGCTGTGCTCTGCAGCTTCCACTACCTACGCACTCACTCAACTGAGTTTGTTAAGTGTGACACAAGGCTCTTGCCAAGTTGGGAGATGAGGATGCAGTAAACAAGGTCTGTACCCTTAGGGACTATCAGGCCACTAGGGCTGAGTTGGGAAGGCCTTGGCTTCCTCGCTAAGTATCCCTTAAGCTCCAGCATCAGTCACGCTCCTGGCTGCTTACTTCTTCCTTGAGATCAGGTGTCTGGCAGAGTGAACGAGGCGTCTGTGAAGGGGGATTCCTTAGGGATACTTGGCCAAGATGACTAGGCGGGGAGCACGGTGGGGACAGCATCCCTGGTTGGGTCATTTGCGTGAATTCCTCTGTTTCTTCAAGTCCCCTGAAGTACAGCCAGGCCTTGGTCAAGAAGACAGTGATTTTGGGCATTTGTTCCCCAGCTCGTGGTACTATTAGACAGGGCTGGGGGGTAGACCCTGGGAGGTAAGTCAATAGGAGCAGGCTTTTGAAGGTTAGGGCCCAGCCCCTAGTTCTGGCCACTCTTTGCTTCCTGCTCTGCCCCAACCATACACCCCTGTCACAGTTCCACCTCCCCCACCGTGGTGGACTGAAATCCCTTTGAAACTGTGAGCCAAAATAAGTCTTACTGGCAGAAGTTGTTCCCTTCAGCTATTTAGGTCACAGCGTGGCCGAAGCAATTCACAGAGCTATGGTTTCTTCCAGCCCCCATTCCCATACCACAGATGGCTCCCAGCTACGTAACACGTTAAAGGCGTCTTCCCTCCTCATTTTCTGAGGGGCCAGGCTGGAAAGGCACAGGATACACCAAGACCAGGCTCTCAGCACAAAGGAGATTTGCCCCAGAGGGACAGAGGGCAGGGATAAGAGACAAAGACAGGAGATAGAGGACAAGGGAGAAGAGGAAGGGAACAGGGGAGAGGTGGGGAGAGGATATTTGTCCTGGAGGGACAAGGACTGCCTCTGGATAGAGAGGAGACAGATGTGGGACATAGGAAAATGGCAGATTATAAAGGGAAAAAAGGAGATCTCATGTTAGGATGAAGTGGTTTGTTTTGACTGGGCATGTTAATTAGGGCAGCCAAAGGGGGTTTTTTTGTTTGTTTGTTTGTTTGGTTTTTTTTTTGGTTTTTCGAGACAGGGTTTCTCTGTGTAGCTTTGGAGCCTGTCCTGGATCTCACTCTGTAGACCAGGCTGGCCTTGAACTCACAGAGATCCGCCTGACTCTGCCTCCCGAGTGCTGGGATTAAAGGTGTGCGCCACCACCGCCTGCCCAAAAGGGGGCTTTTAATTTCTGGGCTTTGATAGCTGGACGTTGGTGGTCAGCCTCAGGAGGAGGAAGTGGCCAAATAAGGGACTAGACCTTGGTGGCCAGCTTTAGGCATGTAATCTAACAGTTTAGCAAGGCAGAGGGAGTGGGGCAAGGGCAAGGCCCGTCAGAGTCGTGTTTGCCATGCTCAGACCTACTAGAGCCCTTCACTTCCCATAGTGGTCTTTATCTTCTGTTGTCAGTCACAGCTGTGGTACAGCAATCGGTGTGGCACCAACAATGTCTCCCAAGAGGTGCAGTGTTATGTGAAACCATGAGAGTCCGTTAAAGGATCTCAAGTATAAAAGGGGGATAATACACTCACTGATGCCGTTCTGCCCAGGGGAGATGGGGGCCAACAGCAAGCTCTCCGAGCCACCGCTGCCTGACCTGGCCGTCACCACCCAAGAGCGCTGGACTCCTCTCTTTCGGTTCTTAAGGGGTCATGTACGCAGACAAAGCCACGCCCTACGGCTTGTACCCCAAAGCCATTGGCTGAATGGAATGAATTCCCACAACAGTGCAGTGTGGGATAGGCCTGTGGCTGCACTGGCCATCACGGTGGAGCTGTTGAGGGCAACAAGAGATTCATACACACCTGCTCCTTCCTTCCGTGCCCCACCCCCTTTCCTCCCTCTCTGCTTTCTACAGGGTCTCATGTAGCCCACACTGGCCTCCAACTTGCTATGTATCCAAGAATGGCCTTGAACTACCAAACTTCCTGCCTCTACTTCCTAAGTGCTAGGATTACAGGCACGGGACACCTGTAGGTCTAGGGCTGGAGTTTGAACCCAGGCCTTTATGAATGATAGGTAAGCGTTCTACAAACTGAGCTACATCCTCAGCTCATGTGCTAATTTATTTATTTATCTGTCTACCTCTTGTGCATATGCATGCATAGGGGGTCATACTTCTGCTATGGAGTGCATGTGGATGTCAGAGGACAATTGTGGGAATTGGTTCTCTCTGGCTACCATGTGTGTTAACTGGGCATTGAACCCAGATCATCAGGCTTGGAGGCCTATCATCAGCTTGCTGAGCCCTATCATCAGCCCTGCTTTTTATTTCCTATGGTGAAAAATTATATGCATAAAAACATTGTGGAACTATTATATATATGACTGAGCAGCACCACATATGCTTATATAGCCCAAGGATTTGTTTTTTCACAGTAGTTGTGTGATATTGTGTTTGTGTTCTGAAAAATAAAGCTTGCCTTGAGATCAGAAAAAAAAAAAACATATAAAACGTATGTTCTGTTTAACAGATAACCATAAGGCAAATCTCTACATAAACACCACCAGGAGCAAGAGATGATAATCCAATCACCGACCTCCAAAATCCCCCATGTGCACCCATTCATCACAGCCCTGGCTGCCCTCTGTGACAAAGAAGTTCATTTCCATCCTTTGTGTGTTTGCTTTCTACAGCCCAGTGTTGCCACGGATAAACTTTTGGGGAAAAACATATTGTGTATCTTTTGTTGATCATTCCCTGGGTAAGAGTCAGTGATCATTACAGTATTACATGATGGTATGCTACTACTTGTCTCTGTGGCTCCTGCTGTCACTGCAAGAAAGATGCTCGGTTTATCTGGGCTCTTTTGCGGTCCACAGGCTTTTGGATTATTGCTTGTTTGTTTACTTGTCTTTGAGACAGGGTCTCATGTAGCCTAAGCTGACTTCAAACTTAGCATGCACTCCAGCCTGGCCTTTAACTCTTGATCTTCCTTGCCTCCATCTGTGAGATTACAGACATGTGTCACCATGCTTGGTGACATTTCGGATCTTTTCTCTGCTTTGTGGATGTTGTGTAACAGCTTCCCCTAGATTGAAACATTCCATCCTGCAGGGAAGCTCCTTGGGCAGGAAGGTAAACAATTCAAAACAGCTTCAGGAAGTCCCTGAAACTGATCAGGTTCACTAGGCCCCTCCCCACCAGAGCTGACAATAAATGCCGAGAGTCTCTCTCAGAGGGAAGAAAGCTGAGCAACAGCCATCCACCGATATATCTACCAGCATCAACAATGAGATGCCTGAACGAGGTGTAGAGTAACTGAGCTGCCTGGAAAGGACACTCTCCAGCCTGTTGAGTTGCCTGCAGGTTGTGCAGTGTGCTGCAGGTTCCCAGCTTTGTGAGCTGTCACCCAGGCTGGGGTGGGTGTTGGCAATGCAGTTGTCTTTGAGTCATTTCTGCTCCTGTAAGTAACCCCAGAAGCTCATGGTTCACGAAGTAAGATATTGGTGTTATCCGTATTTTGGTCTGTCGCGGGCTCTCTATCCGGGGAGACATGTGTGTGTGTTGCTTCTCCCCAGGAAAAGTTTTGTCACACAACAGTGGGTGTGCTGGGGTACTACGGTCAGACCACAGCAAGAAAAGCCTCTGAGTGAGACTTTGGGATAATAAGGTATTTGTATTTCCATCTTAAATTTTTTGCTTTGCATTTATTTATTTTTTGGCAGGGGGTAGGGGGACATGCCACAGCAGATACGTGGAGGTCAGAGGACAAGTTTTGGGAATCGGTTTTCTCCTACCATGTAGGTACCAGGTATAGAACTTACCATCAGGCTTGGTGGCAGGTGCCTTTACCCAGTGGGCCATCTCACCAGGCCCCAACTCCTTAAAAAAAAAAAAAAAAAAAAAAAAAAAGACAAAAAAAGATTTGTGTTTGTGTGTATGTGTGTACATGTGTGTATACACGCATGTGTGTTCATGTATCCAAAGAGTCCAGAAGAGAGTGCCAGATGCCTTGGAGCTGGAGTTACAGGAAGTTACCCTCTGTGGGTGCTGAGAACGAACTCCACTCCTCTGCAGGAGCAGCAAGTGCTCCTAACCACTGAGCCACCCACTCAACTCCCCATCATCTTTACTTTTAATCTAGGAAATGTTCCTCAGGGAAGTGGTGCTGTAACTCCGAAGTGTCATCCGGGTTGAGGAGAAGCATGTGCCTCCTCTTATAATTTGACTTTCTACCATCTGAACCCTTTGGCCTGGCCAGTCCTGTTCCCTCTGGCCCCCACAGGCTAGCACCCTCCACAGCAACCTTCTCTCTGCTCCTCACACTGGTGGTGCAGTTGGGTGGGGTGGGAAGAAATTCAGAAGAGGAAGTGGAAACCGAACACCAGAGCCACAACGAAGTCTGGTCCTTGAGCCCCAGTGTTTGAACTGCATACTCTCTGGAGGACCATGTGAGACTCTTGGGGAGCCTGTTGGGGGAGTGCCCAGGCCACCTTGCTGAGGTATGGAGCCAGACAATCTACTGCTTGGCACCAGGTTCCCCAGGCATCTGTCACATGGGCAATCCTCACCTCAGTCCTCTGTGTCACAACACTGGGTCTGAGCCAGAGACCTTGGGTGCCTTCAGTACAGTGCAGTGGCTAACAGCCTGGGATCTGGACCTGTCCAAACTGAGATTAAAGTGTGACTTATTAGTGGCACAGCTCCGGGTGAGTCCTGGCTCTCTTCAGCCGCAGTGTCTGTATAAAAGAGGGTTAACAGGGTTACTGAGAGAATCCACGGCTATAACATGTAGAAGGAGCCTAGCCGAGTGCCTGGCACAGAGGAAGACTGAGCAGAGCCAAAACGGAAACTCTGGTGGAGATCGTGGTGGGACCTCGGGCAGAGGGCTTGCCCTGGCAGGTTGGGGCCCGGCCACTACACAGATGGTGCTGGTCAGGTGTTGTCTGAGGACTCCGGTGGACTCTGAAACTCACACAGCCAGACAGTTCTGCCCCACCCCTGCTTGTCCACCTTTGTTCAGAACACTGCCCCTCTCCACGGGACTCTGCAGGGCAGACAGAGGAACCTCTGTGCATGTAGAAACATCAGCCCGCCCCTGAGCTGCCTCCAGGAGGCTGCACTGGTGGACGGCGGCCGTGGCAGCCAATGGGCAGTGAAGACTGTTGCTAGGGTCACTGTGAACCTTATTTGGTGACATGGGGCTGACCCCGCGTTTACCTCCGAGAACCCTGAGAAACGCCGACCACAGCTGTGAAATATGAACATCTCAAAACCACAGCTGCATTTCCTCTGAGAAAAGATTCGGCTCTCCCCCTTTTCCTTCCCTTCTCTCCCTGGATGCCGTCGAGACCTGTGAATCTCAAGACAGAAAAGCCTGCTGCTGCCTGCTGCAGCCTCAGAGTGAGCAGCAGGCCTAACCACAAGAACGCAGAGACTACCACATGGCTGCTCTCAAGCCCAGAGGACCCAGCAAGGACCCCGCCTCTATCACCACCATGGCAGCTGCGCCTCTGTGCCCTCTCCCCGCCCCTCCACCACAAACACACCCAAAGGGCCTGCTCCTTGCCCCAGCCCCACTTCCTGCAGCCTTGGGAAGCCTACTGGTGTGCGGAGGATGAGGAGGACGCAGGCAGGGAGGCAGGAAGTGGGCCTGGCCTGCGGGCCCTCACCATCTGCTCTGGCCACATCGCTTCACTGCAGCCCAGGCAAGCCCGCAGTTCAAACGGCTGGCACTTTCAGTTTATCCCTTTCCTCTGGTACAACTTGTAGCTTAACATTAAATGAAGCTGTGGTCCTCCTACCCCAGACGAAGGTGAGAGGGAAGATGGGCTGAGGTCCACAGGTCCCTCAGCTTTTTGCACTGCTTTGTGTGTTTGGGAGCTGTGCTTTACACACACACACACACACACACACACACACACACACACACACTAAAAAATTGTTAAAAAAAATCAGTCATGTTCCCAACCTTCAGCTCCTAATCCACAGGATGAAAGTGGCTTTTCTTTTCTGGTCCTTCTGGAGTCAGGTGTCCTTGTGTATATGGGGCGGGCTGTGTGAAGCCCAGCTGTATAGGGGGCAAAGACAGGGCTATGTTGGGTGTGTCAAGGGTAGTCTACCCCTGGGGCCACCTCCTGCTACTAAACCTAGAATCCTGTACATCCTGGAGACAGTCCAGGTATTCCATGAGCAGGGGCTGGGAAATGGGGACAGCAGATCTGGGGTATCTGCCACCACCAGCTTCAAAGGAAGGTGCTCGGAGGGCCTGAGAAGGGGTGTGGACACTGGAGTCCCTGAGGCAGCAGTCTTGAGAGAGCATCATCAGTTCTACACACCAACCACGCACATATTTCTCCCTCAGGGACTCTCCGTGTGGAAAAGAAACCCTGCACTCAAGGTACTATTATTCTACACCTTGGGGACACGATGTAAGCCACACAGACCAAGTCTGAGCCTCAAAGACGTCCAATGGAAGAGGCAGATGTTAGGCATATTACCATAAAGATGGCAAGTGCAGGGTGAGCGGAGGGTCGAGTTTCAGGAGTCTTAACCCAAGGGGTGTGTAGGGCTGGGGGGATGTGGGCTGCTCTTCCCTGAGGAGGAGACATTTCAGGTGAGGCGAGGGGCAGGGTGGAGACAGCAGTGGGGTCAGTTTGTAGCTCCCCCTCCCGGAATTCTCTCCTGTTTTCTAATTTCTTCAGGGAAATCTGCTGCCTGCACGGACGCTGACCTCCTGGAACCATCCAGTGTGTGTACACTGGAGCCCATGTGTATCTGTAGGGGTGGGGTGAGAGGAGAAGAGAGCCCAGGATTTCTGATCTTTGACCCTCAGTTAAATTGTGTGAGCAAGCACCTCCTTCCTCTTGGGGGAGTCCAGGCAGGCTGTGGGAATGAAGGCAGTCCCCCTCAATTACAGCTGGAAAGAGTCTGCACGTGAAGACATGTTACGTACTGACACCTCCTGCCCTCAGTGAACAGGCCTCTTTCGCCCTCAGGGACTCTCCGTGTGGAAAAGAAACCCTGGCGCCTCCGAGGGATGTGAGGCTGTGATTTCCAGTTTTATTTTCCAGTTTCAATTTAGAAGCAGCTCTGCCAGCTTCCTACTTGCCCTGGTCCCCAGGGCTTCAGAGAAGCTGTAGGGCAGGAAGCTGTGCAGCCAGCACCCTCCTCCCGCGGGTCCTTGAGGGCAGGCAGGGCCAGAATTCTGTGTGGGGGTGCTGGGAAGCTGCAGATTCCTGGTCTCTGAGTTGGGATCCTTCAGCGATTCTCACTTGGACTATGGGCTACCTGAAGGCAGTCTGAGGGCATCCAAGACAGCTGGAGCACACCAACATGGCCTGAACCAGCTCCATGGCACTTTCTAGTACAAATGTTCATGAAGGGGGGGTCTCTGTTCAGCACCCCATCCTTCCCTGCCTGACCTTTGACCCTCAGTTAAATTGTGTGAGGAAGCGCCTCTTTCCTCATGGGGGAGTCCAGGCAGGCCATGGGCGACAAGGCAGTCCTTTAGAAAATGGCTGAGATAAAACTCAGCAG
>CABHPP010097017.1:0-10993 GCA_902168425.1 Peromyscus attwateri | reverse complement strand
CCCCCCCCATTCCGACCTCCTCCAAGGCAAGATCTCCCCTGGAAAGTCAGCAGAACCTGGTACATTCAATTGAGGCAGGTCCAATCCCTTCCTCCCTGCACCGAAGCTGAGCAAAGTGTCTCAGCATAGGCACAAGGTTCCAAAAAGCCAGCTCATGCACCAAGGACAGGTTCTGGTCCCACTGCCTTGGGGGCCTCCTAAACAGTTCAAGCCAAACAACTGTCTCACTTATCCAGAGGGCCTAGTCCAGTTCCATGGGGGCTCCTCAACTATTGGTCCACAGTTCATGTGTTTCCACTAGTTTGGCTAGTTGTCTCTATACAATATCTCTTGCTCATATAATCCCTCCTCTCTCTCGCCGATTGGACTCCTGGAGCTCTGCCTGGGGCCTGGCTGTGGATCTCTGCATCTGCTGCCATCAGTCACTGGATGAGAGTTCTATCATGACAGGGTGTTCGGCCATCCAATCACCAGAGTAGGTCAGCTCAGGCACCCTCTCGACCATTGCCAGTAGTCTATAATGGAGGTATCTTTGTGGATTTCTGGGGACCTCTCTAGCACTCTGCTTCTTCCTATTCCCATGGAGTCTTCATTTATCATGGTATCTCTTTCCTTGTTCTCCCACTCTGTTCTTGATCCAGCAAGGACCTCCCACTCCCCTAAGCTCTCTTTCCCCTGTCACTTGCCCTCCATTACCCCCCCCCCCCCACTCCCAGTTTGCTCATGTAGAGCTCATCCTTTTCTATGTCACTGGGTGATCCCTGTATCTTTTGTAGGGTCCTCTTTACTGGGTAGCCTCCCTGGAGTTGTGAGTTGCAGTCTGGTTATCCTTTGCTTTACATCTAATATCCACATATGAGTGAGTACATACCATGTTTGTCTTTCTGAGTCTGGGAACTAGAAAATAGCATCTTTTTCTTATGTCATTCTGTTTGAAAGGCTCTAGCAGGCCAGGCCATGGTAAACACAGGCCTGAGCATGGCAAACATGGTGCTGACAGGTTCTGAGTTTTACAGTTCTCCCCCTTGTTAAACCAATAGATTACATTCCTAAAGCTAGCCACCAAGGTCTGTCCCCTTATTTGGCCACTGACTCATTCCTGAGACTAATCATCAAGGTCCAACTGTCAAAACCTCAAGGTCTACTAATCACAATTCATTATTTTGACTAACCTAGTTAAAATACCCAATCAGAATATACCAACAGCTAGCTTCCTCTAATAAAGACCTCCCCCTTTTTCCTCCTAAAATAAACACCTGAAAAACTATTTGCTACCGTTTCTGCCTGATTCAGATTCAGTCATTTTGTCTCTTTGCCTTGCTTAATAAAGGATCTCTTTGTGTTTGGTTTGTGCTTGGAAATTCATGTTTGGGTGCGGCTTGTTCCTATCTGGGGTCCAGAGGGAAGCACCCCACAGTACAGGGGCCATTCACTGTTCACTGTCCATTTCTGTTTGCTGTCTGTTCACCTAGGCACAGAATAAGTACAAATAAATACTGTAGCCCTCCCTCATATTGTAAAATTAATTTAGTAGGGAACAACAAATATAAATAAATTCATGTAAAATTACATATCTGAATCAGTAAATAATCAAATCTACATGTATTGGAGAGTAAGCTTGTGTGAGGCAAACTTTGTTCTAAGCATGACAGATAATAGTAATCAAAACACACAGTTTGTCTACCTTGTGGAATTCACATTTCAGTGATAATTTAGAAATTGAATGTAGTCTCCTAAATAGCATTTAAGAACCTATTCATTTATCACTTCTGTTTTTTAATGCTGGAACAACATTCTCATGCTTCATGTTTTGAAGATAAATATGGCATTAAATAGAACGCTTCCACCTACATTCTATGTATATCAGCTGCTGTCAATAATGGACTAACTCACAGTGCTTATCCATCCTTAGAGACTGTAAGCTGTAGATGTATCTATGAGCTGCACTGGATCATGGGAGACTTACAACCACAACGCCATTTGGAGCTGCAATATCATTATTCTGCATGTCTATATTGCATTTCATCAACATCCCAGATAGACAATGCTTACAGGGACTGTTCCTTCTTTGATTATAAATCTTTGCTATGGATGCACTGAAGAAGATTTTTATGATCAATCAATATTTTAATTTGCCAAACAAAATCAAAGATAGTAACAAAGTGTGATTTCTTGAAGGAAAGAAACCACAGTAACTTCAAGAGGCTAATCCCCTTATCTCAGCATAGTTCTAGCCTTTCTGGACAGTCACTTCTTACCCACCTGTGTTTGGAATTAACATCCTGTAACTAATAAATAAAAACCGATTTGAATCTATTAACTTAGCAGACCACTAACTTCCACTAACCCAGAATCTCAGATAGCATCTTAGTCATGTAGAAAAGCTTCCCCATCTTCCCATTAACTACCCCTCTGATATACCCACCAATGTATTTTAAACTTGATTTTATTTATGACTTTCTTGTTGTGTAAAACTATATGAGTTCTTGAAACTGATTCTACATTGGAACCTGGAATTTGGGGTAACCTAAATCTATGTTTTTGGGCCATAGTCACTCAAAATGGTTCCAGAATAAACTATCTATTATTCTCTCAAGCAGAAAGAAAGAAAGAAAGAAAGAAAGAAAGAAAGAAAGAAAGAAAGAAAGAAAGAAAGAAAGAAAGAAGTAAGAAAGAAAGAGAGAAAGATGGAAAGGCTACTTCAAGAAAATTCTGTAAAACTCCATGGTAAAATCACCCTACCAATCACAACTTTATTCTCATATACCGACTGACCTTCAGTATTAATATCTGTCTTCTGGGGAGAGTAGAATGGACATCAGATTGACTACATGTTATAGAGAGGACTCTAAATGGTTCAAATCATTGTTGGTCAGGGTCCCTTAGATTATAAAGTGTAAACCCTTCTACTGCACCAAAAGAGAACAAGGGCATTTCCACAGCAGGGAGCATGTTTCATTTAGTCAGGGAGCTGTACTAGCAAATTATGCCTGCTGTCCCAGACAAACACCCAGGAGAAGAAAGAGATGTAATGTAACACAAAGAAACCAGAAAAATAAAAATTCAGAATCCCCGAAGAAGGCCAAATTATAGGACTTTCTAGTCCTGATCCTTAGTGACATGCCCACTGACTAAGCCATGAAGTTGTTGAGCACCTCCTCCCTGGTAATGAGCAACACACACATGCTAGCCTCATAACTTTAACAATGTAGATTTCTCTGAAGCTCACTTCTTATTTTATATTCTTGCAAGTATTATTATTACTTTCATCTATTACTAATAAATTAACATTAGAGTAGTCATAAGAAGCCTAAAATCACAGACTCAATGAGTTCACTAACTTCTAAAATTAGTTATAGACATGTATGTCAGGAAGTAGAGAGAGAAGCTTGTTTAAGTGGAAGCAATAACCTACAGTGAAGGAGAGAGAATGCTTGTTTATTTTCTTCTGCCCACACCCCTCCTTCGAAAGCACACAGCAGCTTCTGATCAGGAAGCCAGCCCCTGATGCCAGTGCTTGTTGCTAGCTTTGCAATCTATGTAATTACACACATGCTTTTCTTCTTTGTTAGTGATGAAGTTAATGACTGGGCTGGCTTGTTCACCAGCATCTCTACTGTGCATTAGGATGACTGCTCCACTTTAACTCACAGAGTTCTCCCTAACCACAGACTGGTTATAGTAGCAAATGATTGGCAGAGATAAGCCAAAGTAACACTAGCAATTCAGAATGAAGCCAGGAGACATTTGGACTGTGTGATAACTGCTGATCAGAAGCTCACTACTGTTTTCCATGCAAAAAACTCAAATTGACAATGATTTTGTCAGTGACACCACAGAACATTTCCTTGAGGTAAAGCATGTTGAGCAGATGTGAGTGCAGATATGCTGTACAGTTTGTTGATGTTGGAGCCTCAGTGTGTAGGAAGCAACCTTCATTGTTCTTGACATTTGTAAGGTTTCTGTTTTCTTCTCTAAAGCTGCTTTCATGGTTATCCTTGATGGGAGAAAAGAGAGGCCAGTTTTCAAAAGATAACATATCCTGCAGTTGAAACATTTTTTACACAGTGCAGAAACAAAATAAATAAAAGTTCTCTTTTAAAATATTGTACTTAACTGTTCTCTCAGGAATGTTAATTAATTGAAAATTGCTGCCAGGAATAAAGGTGCAGAAATCTGCCTTTGAAAATGAACCCTAAGTCACATATGTATTTGTTAATAGATAAAAGAAAAATGCTTCCAGGAGGATTGCTAGGGTTTTTTTTTTTTTTAGGTGATTTTAAGGTTTAGATGTAAAGATTGATATCTACTGGGTACATTTTTCTCAGTTCTTGTTCAAAACAGCAGATTTTGAAATAAATGACACCAAACCAAGATATTACATAATATGATGCCCTAAAAATAAAATGTCTGAACATCAAATTCCCTCAGTGTCCCGAGGTTCAGAAGATGAGTGGGGGAAAAGATTCTGAAATAGGGCATAGGCTTGAGAACTGTTGGAAAAGTTAACAGCACACGAAATAAGGGCACGCAAGATTAGAGAGCACTTTTATCTACTTATTTCATCCACTTCCCTGCTGTATGTAGGTACCAGTTACCTAATCAATCCATTTTCTGTTTGATCTCTTAATGCAGTAGTCTTAATTCTTAAACTTAAGAAAAATACTGATTCTTCTATGATTTTATGTTTCATTGGTTTGCTTACATTTGTATTTCATTCCTGGGCAGTGCTAGCAAGTTCACAAGGATTTTGAAGTTTCACGTTCTATTCTCATCAGACATAAGGAGCCAACTCATCCTGTTTCCTTCTAATTTCTCCAATAGCTTCCTTATATATACATGTCCAAGATAGTATTTTGAGGGACTGTATGTGACACTTCCCTCTGTCAATCCTTCTGTTTTATGACAATTGGGTTTAATACACACCAAGAAGAGAAAGAACAGGGACACAATCATCCTAGAAACTTTCCAAAAGCAAAACCTACTTGTGACCACTGTGTTTTTTTTTTTTTTTGCTCAAAGACATTCTGTCTTTGAATAACTATCACTTAAGTATATGAACTCTATTCATATCCTAAACATAATCTTTTCTTCTCCTCTCCTCTCCTCTCTTTTCTTTTCTTAATGCTGTTTCCTAGCACCACCAATCCTGAATAGGTAGTAACTGGTCTCTGTTATGGGTGGTGGGAAAAAAAATAAATAAGTTGAGTCATACTTTTCTTCCATCATTTTCTCTGTTGTTTTTTTCATGACCACAATTCTATGCTGATGCCATGCTTATGAAACTTCCTTAATAGATGTCTTCTGGGACTGTGGAGATACTCAGTCTGTAAAGTGATTCTCAAACAAGCATGAGTGCCTGAGTTAAACTTCCAGAACCCACATAAATATCCCAACATAATGGTGTGAGTCTGTAATCCTGGCACTGGAAAGGTGGATACAGGAGCATCCCTGGGGTTGCTGAGCACCAGCCTAACCAAATGGACAAATTCCTGGTCAGTGAGAGACCCTGTCTCAAAATATTAGATGGGCAATTCCTGAAGTCAACCTCTAGCTTCCATTTGCATGTGCACATACACCTGTGGGCACATGTATGTGTGCATGCAAGCATTCAGACACACAAGACACACAAACACATACAGAGAGAGAGAGAACAAGAGTGAGTGAGTGAACGAGAGAGAGAGAGAGAGCAGGGATATCTTCCCATCTTTTCATATTTCATCTTCCTTTTATGTTCCTATACAGTTCCTATCATTTACAAAGCAGTTTATTATGACTGAAATAAAGAGGTAATATATCCTTTGAGAAGAATTCCAGATATTAAACACTGCTTCCTCCAGAAGGTGAAGCTTCAATCTCTTCTCTTGAATGTAAACTGGACTTACAGACTCCTTTCTAAAGAAAGGAACAAAATGTCACTGAAATCACTGTATCCCATGATGTCATGTGGGATTGTATTCCTCCCCACAGTGCAATCAAAAGAAAGATATCTGACAAACCAAAGTGATTAATATCTCACAAGAGAACATTATCAGTACCGTACAAATATGGCAAGGCTACTAGAAGTGATGAAAAACTGAGAAATCCTCAAAGATAAAGGATGCTAGGGACAAGATCTGCTTGCTCAGAGCAAGGTTATATCTTAGATTAGATTTGAAACATAGAAAAGACATTAGTAAGATCACTGGAAAAAACCCAAATACAGTCTCCAGATTCGTTAGTAGTATTTACTACGGTTAATGCCACTTTTAACAAATACCCCATGGTTATTATATCAATCCTCTTTAATTTCTGTTCTAAAACCCTGACAAAAACAATTAGTTGGAAAAGGGATCTTGGTTTATCATTCCAGAGAGATAGAGTTTATCATGTTGGGAAAGACAAGAGGACAGGCGGGGAAGGTACAGCAGCAGGAACAGGAACTAGGTTGATCACCTGAGACTGCACTCAGGAAGCAGAGAGAAAAAAGGAAATGGGGCCAGGCCCCAAAGTCAGACCCCAGTGACATTTCATCTAGAAAGGCTCCACCTACTAAGGATTCCAGAGCCTTCCTGAACAGTTCCACCAGTGGGTCATGGAGTGTTCGAACACACAAATCTCTGAGGGACATTTCAGTCTCACAAAACAGCAGTTATATGTAGGTGAATACTGGGTCTTTCTGTCTCAGTATCATAGATGAAAATCCAAATGTGTTTCATAATAAAAATAAAAGCTAGAAAGAGTGAAAATACTTGTTAAGCTTTTGCTTGTTTCTTTTTTTTCTTGGCTCCTGTGACACTGAAGGTTCCAAGAAATCAATGTTTCTAATCATATGCGTTTTATCCCCAGAGCCCAGGATTGAGACAACTGTTAAGACCACAGGCCAGATTTGTTGACTGAGTAGGTGTAACTACAAGATGTAGGTTTGGCCCCCACATTTTGTCTGCTGATACTAACAGAATAAATTCTCCCACTGGGATGATTTCACCACACACTGCCACAGTGGGAGACCTCACTAAGATATTCTCTCATTGGAAAAAAAAAGTATGACTTCTTCTTTATTCCTTTATTTCTACTTCTAATTCAAGTTTCTTCTGACAGGTCTTAAATTACTAAAGGGGGAGATAGGTAAGAATGCCAGCCTTCTAGAACATTAGAGCTGCAGAGCCAGAAATCATCTCAAATATTGGGGCCTCCTTTATTCTTTATTTTTTGCAATAAAAATCCTTAGTTTTTATAAAAAAGCATAAATGAAATCTGTGAACAAGAAATGGAGGGAAGCTTTTTTCTATTTTTATTTGCAGACCTTTAAGAGGTAGGCTAGGGCTCAGTCAAATCCAGATTGAAAACCAGTTTTGTTGTTTAGTTTTTATTGTCAGCTTGAGACAACCCAGAGTCACCTGGGAAGAGGGAACATCAATTGAGGGATAAGGCCAGATTAGTCACGTTTGTGAGAGATTGTCTTGATTGATAGAGGGTGCAGTTCACGTGGGTGGCACCATCCCTTAGCTGGTGGGCCTGAGTTGTGTAAGCAAGCTAGCTGAGCACAAGAGAAGCCAGAGAGTGAGTTAGTAAATAGCATTCCTCCACAGACTCTGCCCGAGATTCCTGCTTTGAGGTTCTTGTTTTGAGTTTCTGCCTATTTTCCCTCAATAATGGATTTTGATGTATAAGAATAAGATGAAACAAAACCTTTTCTCCACAATTTTTGTTCATATTTATTACAGAAATAGAAAGCAAACTAAAACCTCACTGAACATTTAAAATAATTTTTGATTATTTTATAATTATTAAAACCTGTTTTCATATAATATATTGTAGGCAGAGTTTCTCTTCGGGACCACTGGCCAGCTCTCAGATAACTACACAGAGACTTAATATTAATTATAAATGATGGGTCAATAGCTCAGGCTTGTTACTAGCCAACTCTTACATTTTAAATTAACCCATATTTCTTATCTATGCTCTGCCGTGTGGCTTGGTACCTTTTCTCAGTGCAGCAAGATCAACTCCTCTCCACATCTCCTTGCAATTCTGAGATTTCTCATTTTCTTCTTTGTGCTCACCTTTTGTCTGCAAGTCCTGCCTAACCTCTACCTGTCCAGCTATTGGCCATAAGCTTCTTTATTAACCCAATAACAGTGCCACATATTCACACAGTATGAAGGAATATCAAAAATATATTTTGATCACATTCTTTCTTTTCTTCAACTCCTCCCAGATAATCCCCACCTCCCTACCCACCAAACTTCATGTTATTTATCTCTTTTTTAAAAGAAAAGAAAAAATAGAAAAATCAATAAGATAAAAACAACTAAAGCAAAATAAAACAAATAGCACATAAAAATATAAATCTATTTTTGTCTTGGCCAATTACCCCTAGGCATATGATCTATCCTGGAATGAGGTTGATATTACCTGCTCAGTGTTGCTTCATTATGGAAAACTGCAAACACCTTCATGGCTAGTGGTAGGATTTTGTGTCTACTTCCCCTTCTCAGTGCTGTGATTTTGTATGGTTTGAACTTGTGCAGGTTGTCTGAATGCTGTCCCAAGCTCTGTGAGGACTTATATGTATTATTGTTTGGAAGACACATTTTCCCTGGAGTCATTCATTATCTCTGGCTTTTAAAAGCCTTCTGCCTGCATATTTGTTCCACATAGATCCCTGAGCCCTAAGAGAAGGAGTTTGACATAGATATCCCATTCGTGGCTCAGAGCTCCAAAGTCTGTACTTTCTGCATATTGTCCAGTTGTGGGTCTCTGTGTTGATTATCATCTATGACAAGAAGTTTCTCTGATGAGGGTTGAGTGATACTTTGATCTATAGGTATAGCAATATGTCATTAAAAGTTATTTTATTGCTATGTTCAGGGAATAATTGTAGTAGGTTTTTTCATAGGCCCCATGACCTATACAGTCTCCGATTCTAGGTTACTTTAGCAACATCAGATATGGGTTCTATCTCATGGAGTGGGTCTTAAATCCAATTAAAAGTTGGTTGGTTATTCCTATAACAATTGTGCCATTATTGTACCAATAAATCTTGAAGGCTGGTCTCTGTTATAGGTTTCAGGGTTCATAGCTGTGTGACAGTTTCGATTACCTTTCTTTTCTGATAGTATACAAATTACCTTCCAGAATCATGGCTGTGAGTTTGTAGGGGTGAAGTTTCTAATTGGGCATCACCTCAATTTCTCCATGCTCAATGATATAAGTAAGTGGTGTTTTCTTCAAGTGCGCCTTACCATCAGGTTATGAAGAACAACAAATAACCTGTAATTTGGGGGTCAGGGTATATAGGACCCTATTGGTCAATGACTCAACAAAGTATATCCCATTCCTGGCACTGTAGATTTTACTTGATGGCCTAAGATGTCTACTTGGGTCATTGTCTTCCCCATTATTTCATGATTTCATTTAAATTTCTTTCATATATGGTTATATTTTAGGGAGCTTCTATGGTAGAAGTTATACATATAACTTCAAAAGGCCTTTAGTGTTGTTATCCCTTCTAATATTTCTTCCTTTACCCTGCCTTACAACTCCTCTTCTCATTTAATCCTCCTATTCTAGTTTCCCCTTTATCTTCTCATAACACTAAATTCTATTTTTTCCTTTCCTTCACCCCTTTTGGTCCTTACTAGCCACCTAACCTCTATGGTTTTTTTCACTGAAACATACATAGCTAATGTTTAAAAGTTATAAAAGAAAACACACAATGTTTGTCTTTCTAGGACTGGGCTACCTCACTTAGCATGTTCTCTGAGTGAGCCCCTAACTAACCTGTGAGCAGAGTGAAGATTGAACATGAAGCTTCAGTTTTTAAAGGAAGCTTCATCTATGCTGAAGATCCCTGAACACTGTCTGGGTAGAACAGCATGGTCTAGCAGAGGTTGATTATAATGTTTCTACATCCAAAATTACACTGGGTGACTTTTATAAACCTAATATCCATTTACTTTGAACTTCTACATCTGACTTAACCTTCTTGCTATCATTAGTAAACTTCTAATACTCTATCCTTATGCTTAGCATCTTAGCTTCCACAAGCCTACAGCTAAGATGCTAGAAAACAATTGCTGAATCCTGAACAAGCTATTCTCCACTCATCAGCATCTTTCTTAACAACTCACCAATATGTGCATCAAATATGTTGATTTATGATGTATTTTAACCTTTTATTATGTCGGGGGGGGCATAGGTGTTTGTGTGCATGTGCATATAACAAGGTGTGTTTGCCTATGTGGAAGCCAGAGGTCAATCTTGGGTAGTATTTGTTCCTCAGGATGTGTCCATCCTGGTGTGTGTGTGTGTGTGTGTGTGTGTGTGTGTGTGTGTGTGTTCAGGAAGGTGCATGTGCTTTGCACACAAAATGTGGGGACCAGAGAAGCTTTTTTTTATTGTCCTCTGCCTGATTACCTTGAGGTAGCTTACTGAACCTGGATTCTTTTCTCCATCCTGTTCCCAAGTACTTGGTCACAAGTATCTGAAGCCTTATCTAGATGTTTATGTGCCTATTATGAATCTAGACTTGGGTCCTTATGCTAGTTCAGCAATCACTCTTACCCACTCAGCCGTCTCCCTTGTCCTCCATCTTTTTTTGTGAAATGAGTCTCTCATTGACTTTGAACTAATATAGTGGTCTAGGCTGACTGGGTAGGTAGCCTCAGGGATCTACCTATACTCTTCCCCAAAGCTGGGAAGACAAGCATGTATTACCATGTCAAGTTTTTTTTTCAGGCTGCTGGTGATGAGGACTTGGTGAGCTCAAGTTCTCATGCTTATGTGGAAAGCGTTTTCCAGGCCAAGTTGTCTCCTGGTCCACTCCATTTGTTCTTTGACTATTATAGCTCTTGTGATCTCATCTCTCTCATAGTGGAATGCATCCCTCAGTGTAACTTGAACCCAAGTTCCCAGGCTGGGGCCATTCAGCTTCTGCTAAGAATAAACTACATTCTCACATTCTTTAAAACAGGGTTGTTATTCTGTATTCTTTTTTCTTTTTTTTTTT
>CABHPP010097013.1:0-24188 GCA_902168425.1 Peromyscus attwateri | reverse complement strand
CAATGTAGGTGCTGGGATCTGAACTTGGGTCTTCTGAAAGATCACTGCCAAGCTATCTCTCCAGGCTCCTAGATTCTTAAGACTCCTGGAAATCTATTTTTTTTATATATTATGGCTATCTTTCTGTCTTGATTAATAGATACAAAAGTTGTATCAGAAAGAAGATATACTATTATGGTGACTGATGATAAAGATGAGCTCAATTATATAGTTTTGGCTTATTATTTTCTCATGCACAGAACTTTTTTTTTCCCCAGAGAGGCTTGGTTGGAAGGACATATTCTAGCTGAAGCCTTGCAGAACTGGGAAATCACTGAATATGCACAGAAATATTTCACATGAATGTTGTTAGAAGTTTTATTCCTAGCTGGTAAAACTCAGGAAGCAACTAAAATTTTCTGTAGTGGATAGATAGATAAACTCTGATTTGGCCAGACCATATGGTATTATTTAGTGTTGAACCAAAATGCACTCTAAAGCCATGACAAGACAGAGGAAATTGAAACACATGCTACCAGATGAAAGGCGCCTATCTCAAATTTCTCATGCTGAATAATTCTAACTATATGACATTACAGAAAAGGAGAAAGTCATGAATTCATTAAAGCAATACTTCATTTCTGAGGGTTAGTGGAGAGAGAAGTCCAAATGGAAAGATCATGGGGAACTTTTAAGACAATGAATCCGTTTTGTATAATATGTAAAATGGCAGATATGTATCACTATACACTTATTCAGACATAAAGAATATACAACAAAAAGTGATGTCACATGTGAATTGTGGCCTGGGGTAGAAATGGTGTGACATAAGTGTTGATTCATTAACTGCCACAGAAGCGTCATTCTGGGAGGAAGGATTTAGGAGTAGAGGACTTTTTTGGGGCAGGGAATCTTGGAACTAGCTACCTTCCCTATTCATTTTACTGTGAACCAAAAACTGTTTCTAAAGTAAACTCCGTTATAAAATGAAAACACACCTTGATGTCATGCTCGGATGTCAGCCTTTGAATGAAGCCATTCATCTACCCAGCTGCTAAAAATGTTGGGTACTGATAATTCAAAGCTAAGTTAGTTCTGGAAATTTCTCCTGTCCAAAAAGAAGCTGGACACTCAGTATGATGACCACCACCCTTAAAATACTAGGATGGAAATACTTGGGAGATGGAAGAAAACTAACATTGGTTCCTTGATCTGTAAAGCTGAATTCCAGAGGCATTGACTATCAACTATCTTGTATCTTTAGGCATTTCAAATTGTATTTTTTAATGTTAGGTTTTATTTGTTGATCTTATATTCTCCAGCCATGTTAATTTTACCTATATGTTCAGAATGCTAGATATAGCTTTTTTATAGGTTTCCTATGTAGACAGTCATAAACTTTGTGATCTCCATTTTATTTCCTTGTCTTGTTAGTTCTTCATGACTAGGATCTCCTTATATCATTTCTTCATAATATACATAGTTGTGTTGACCTTGGATATTTTTGCGTTTTGTCCAGGCCATTAAGTACAACATTTCTCGTAGATTTTGGTAGAAGACATATATAACAGGACATAATGTTCTCTTTTACTTCCAGTTCTTTGGGAGTTTTGTGAATGGATATTACTTCAGTTGAAGTTTTTTTTTTGTTGTTTTTTTTTTTGTTGTTGCATCTCTTGAGATTCAAATGATGGTCTTTTGACAAAAATGCATATTATGAAGTGAACAGAATTAGAGATTTTTCTCTTGCTAACTCAAACACAATCCTTAGCAAAATCCCTCTTATTCATCACCATTTGCTGTGATTTGAATGTGAGATACCTCCTCTAGGCACATGAGTTTGAACCCTGGGTACCCACATGGTGTTGGTGTTCTGGGAGGTTTTGGAACCTTTAGGTTGTAAGTCTTCACTAGTGGAGGTAAATCACTAATGGTGGGCCTCGAAGGTGATACTCACATCCAGTTCTTGGTTGGTCAAATATGAATGCTAACTCTGCTCTTTGCTGCCACTGTACTAAACTAAACTGTTTCTATCACAGAGCCTTCTCTGCTATCATGAGCTGAAATCCCTAAACTCTGAGCCACCAGAAACCTCTATTTTTTAAGTTACTTCCATCAGGAATTTTGGTATGGCAATGGGAAAGGGACCAAAACATCATATATTATTAGTTTACAGTGTTCTCTTTGCCATTTTTTTTGTAAAATGTTCATTTTCATATATGCTCAGAACAGACACTGGTTTGTACTTTTTCCATTTTATAATCACTTGGGTTTTGTTGTCAGTCAATGCAGAAGAGACACAGAAAGAGCTGAACATGGTTTCTTCACTAGTTTTTTCAGGATGTTTTTATGTATAATTACAACATTTTAAATTTATCTACTTGTTGAATGAGCTGATTTTTTTTTTAAGAGATTGGTTCCTTTCATAGAAACTCTCAAATTTATCATCTTCAGATCTTGGTATACCCATGTTAGCTTTTTATCATCTGCTGGATCTGTAGTAACTCCCCCCAGTTCATGCCTGACAACAGTAGCCAACATAACAGGATAGCTTTGTTCCTTGATGAGCATAAAGCCGATACGCAGAAAAATGAGGAAAATGTAAGGCAAGCATTAACATTTGTAGCACTGAGGAGGAGGGCACTGGGATAACTTCCAATGCAATGCTTCTAAAAGAGCAGGGGGGCCTTTTATTGCAGAACCTCACACATAAGGAAGAGATCTGGTCACCCCATGTGAATATGCTCAGGTTCCTGGGCAAACTCAGCTGGAGATCATGTGTCTTTATGAGTGAATGTCCTGAAATGGGAGACAAGAATGTATTCTGAGGAGAGAATTTAGCGTGACAGTGGGATTTCAGTTAGGAGAGTGTGTTCTAGGTCACTCAGAAGAGTGACTCAGAGGGGTTCAACAACTAGGGATTTGAGATTGTTCCCTGTGTTTTTTTCTCTGGACGACCTTACTTGAAACCAAATCTAACCCCACCCCACCACAACCTCACCCCAAACCCAAAGCCAAAGCCTGTGAAAATGAAACCATGTCAAACCACACTGGAGGAATATAAACAGTCATTCAAAGTGAAGACACCTTTTGTGCCTGGAATGTTGGAGTCGGCCAGTCGGTTTCTGCTGAGTGGTCATGGCTCTGTCCTCTGAAGGTCTGCCAGTTTTGGGGCACTCTTTTCAAGGAGCAAGATTTGGCACTGTGACATGGTGTAATTGTTTCTTTTCTTTGTCTTACACTGGGTCATCCTGTTCAATTTGACACCCTTTTGAGTATTTTCACATTTAATTTGCTTCTCTTTTCCTGTTCTTTTAATTTTTTGCTCAGCTTCTCCTTTTCTGATATAATAGCTCAGTGCAATGCCGTGGGTTTTCCTTGAGTATTGTCTAAGTTTTATCTCTGGTGTTTTGATATGTCATGCTTCCATAGTTTTAGTTCAAAATATATTTAAAACTATGTTTTGACTCATGGGTGATTTTAAATTTTGTCCTTCTACAAACATTTGGGGATTTTTCTTAATCTGCCTTTCATTTCTCATTTTCTTCTGCTGTGGTTGGTGAATTCATTTTGTACTATTCCAAGTTCTTTAAATTTGTCAAAGTCTGGTTTAGGACTTAGAGTGCAGTCTACCACATTATACATTCCATATGCTCTTAAAGAATATATGTGTTGCTGTTGCTGTCTGTGTATGGCTATCATTTGGTTTTCTTTAGGGAGTCTGTGTGCTTGTTAACTTGATGTGTACCTCTTGTACCAATCAAAAAATTTCCAAAATTTTCTAATTTTTTTCAAGAAATAGATTCCTTTCATCCAAAAGCTCAGATTTATTGTCCCAAAGCTCTTGATACAACTGTATTAGTCTTTTATCATGTATTGGGCCTGTATTAATTCCCCACAGCCCATTCCTGACAATAGTCTCCAACAGAACAGGATTTTTATCAATTTTAGCTTCATATGTTTTAAATCTCTGTTATTAGGCATTTGTATTTTTGAATTATTGTATACTCTTTACCTTAAAATAATCCTTCTCTTTCTTGAATTTGTTTGTTACTATACCTGATATTAATACAGTCACTCCAGCTTTTCTTTACCTTTTGTTTTTAACACACACACACACACACACACACACACACACACACACACATACACGGACACACACAGACTCACACTTGCACATCACAGAGAGATAGAGAGGGGGAGGGGGAGAGGGACCTCTGTGTGTGAGTGTGTGGGGGTAGATGTGCCATGGCATGAGTATGGAGGTCTGAGGATGACCTTTGATATCTTCATCTTCCTCCTTATTTTTGTCAGGGTCTAAATTTGCCACTATGCTTCATGTGCTAGGCTGCTGGCCTGAGGGCCGCTAGAGGCTCTCCTGACTTTTCCTTTACTCTGAATAGGAGCTCTGGGAATACATGTGTACACTCTCACGCCTAACTTGACTTTGGGTCTGGGGGGTCAAACTCTCATGGCTGCATGGTGATTGTTTTCCCACTGAGCCTTCTCCTGGGCCCTCAGTCCAGTGTTTCATTGCTTCTTGTGTTGACCTCTATTTCATATTTTACCTCTCTTGCTTTATAAATAAGTGTGCCTATGTGTATGCATGTGTGTGTGTGTGAGCATATATGAGTGAGTTGTGTGTGTGAGTGTGTGTGGTAATATATTTTGTACCCCAATAAAGCTTGCCTGGGGATCAGAGGACAAAGCCAGCCATTATATTAAACAGAGATCAGGCAGTGGTAGCACATGCCTTTAATCCTAGCATTCAAGAGGCAGAGATCCATTCGGATCTCTGTGAGTTCAAGGCCACTGGGAACAGAGCCAGGCATGATGACACATGCCTTAAATCCCAGCAATAGGAAGGATGTAAGATGGCAGGGCACAGAAAGGTATATAAGGCGTGAGTAAACAGGAAGTCTCTCTCTTGAGGCTGAGGATTTCGTAGAGGTAAGAACATGGTTGGCTTGTTCTGTTTCTCTGATCTTTCAGCTTTCACCCCAATATCTGACTCTGTTTTTTTTTTTTTTTATTAATAAGACCTTTTAAGATTCGTGTTACAAGTGTGCATGTGTGTGAGTGTGAGAAACTCTGTGAGTGAGTGTGTGTGTGTGTATGTGTGTGTGTGTGTGTGTGTGTGTGTGTGTTCACTAGAATATCTGGTCTTTGCTTTTCTATTGGAATTGAGAATTTTTGCCTTGTGTTTGCATTTTGCCCTGGTAGGAATGGAACTCAGAAACCTGTGTGGGCTAGGTAATACTAGGCCACTGTGTTGCATCCCTAGTCAGTCTTTACTTTTAATGCCTGTAATTAGGTAATTACATTTAATAAGCTAATTTCTGATGGGCTTTGAATCTACCATTCTTCTTGTTAGTTTTCTCTTTGTGTTTCCTGCCTTTGCTCTCTTTTTTTTTCTTCCCTTTTTCTGCCTTCTTTTGAACTGCATATCTTAAGAATTCCCTTTAATGTTCACTTGTGGATTTGATCATGGTGTTTTGTTATTTTAAAGTTACTTCTCATGGCTTTACAGTACACAGTGCCCATATTTTATGTATGCTATTTTATGAGTGATATTTTATGTAGGGTAAGTGTCTCACAGCAGTGTGCTTCCTGTCTCCTTTCTAGACTTTATCACTGGCCTTGTCATATATTTTTATTTCTACACATGTTACAAACCATCAATAAATCATGATGATTTTTTTGTTTTTTTATCTTTTAAAGACACTTTAAAATGAAATAAAATTTATATTTAGCATGTCTTTTACATTTGAAGCATTGTATCTGATATAAATAAAAGTTTCTAAAACACCTCCTTATTTTCTCCTGGAAGTCCTCATTCTTATATTTCTCAAGCTGGCTTGCTGGCAATGAAATTTCTCAGATGCCAAATCTCCGAAAGAGTTGTCATTTCACCTGTGGATCCGAAAAATACTTTTACTAGGTATGGAATTGTAGGCTGACTGTTTCTTTCCTCCAGTAGTTTTAAGCACATTTCTTTGTTCCTTGGTGGTTTATATTATTTCTCCCGAGGAAGCTGCCATTCTCTTACCTTTTTTCAGTGTACATGAATGCTTTCGCCCTCCTACGTCTCATCATGTTTCCACAGTATCTGAGGATCAGCAATGTGAATGGGATGGGCATTGGTGTGCCTTTCTCCAGTTGCTTCACGCAGTTTGTTAAACTTCTTTAGTTCTGTATTTGTTTTCTTCCAGTGTATCCACTTCACCATCTTTATACAATGATTTTAACTGAAATAGAATTATAGAATTACATTGTTTTCCCTCTTCCTTTCTTTCCCCTAGCCCTTCCTAGTTATCCTCCTTAGAACTCCTTGTGTGTTATTGAGTAAGAATTCTTAGGTTGATAGGCTCCTTTCCCTTGATTATTATTGATGTGTGTGTGTGTGTGTGTGTGTGTGTGTGTGTGTGTGTGTATACAAATTACTGAGTCCAACTTTTATTTGTTTGCATGTGTATGGTTTCTTTTCTTTTTCTTTCTTTCTTTCTTTCTTTCTTTCTTTCTTTCTTTCTTTCTTTTCTTCCTTCCTTCCTTCCTTCCTTTCTTTTTTTTTTTTTTTTGAGACAGAGACAGAGACAGAGTTTCTCTGTGTAGTGTTGGTGCCTGTCCTGGATCTCACTCTGTAGACCAGGCTGGCCTCAAACTCAGAGATCCACCTGGCTCTGCTTCCTGAGCACTGGGATTAAAGGCATTTGCCACCACCGCCTGGCTGTGTGTGTATGGTTTCAAGACTGACCCCACTCTGTATTAGATAACCAAGAAGCTCATCCTGGCAGAGGTTAATTCACCTCTCAGCAATTATTAATTGTCTGTGTTTAGATGTGAGACCCCACAACATTTTCCCCCCTCCACATTAACATTCCATCGATATTGCCATTGGTCCTATCATGTTTACACTGGCATTTATGACAGACAGTGTCACAGCGGGAGCTGTGATGTTGATGTACCCACCAGGGCTGGGTTCCCCCAATCTTTTGATCTCTGCAATGTGAACAGTTGTGATTTTCTATGAGGGTCACCATTCCCTGTCAAGAGAGAATTCTTTGATGAAGGGGTGGCAGTTATACTTACCTGTGGGTATAAGGATAAGATTCAGAATATAGTAAGGAATTATGCTAGTCTAGCAAAGTGGCTGTTGTAGATTCTTTTCTAAGACCCATGACCTCACTAGCCCCAGGGAATCAGGTAGGTTTCCAGTACCAGGAGGGATTCCTTGAGGCTCCGTCATACAGCCTCAGTGTTTTTTGCTTTTGCCGTCTGTTCCTTAGGTGTACATATAGAATCTCCTTTTCCTCTCTCACTTCTGCTTTACAACTCCCAGTTCTGCATTGTCGGGTCTTCAGGTGTTGCTCCGTAGTTAATTGAGGACTTTCTTTCAGCCATTTTCTCCTTGTGTTTCACTTTGGATCATGTCTATTCCCGGTCCTTCAGGGTTACTGATCATGACTACTCTGGGGTGCAGAATTCACGTTTAATACCATTCAATGTATTTTTATCATTTAAAAATTTATTTTAAATGTCAAATGTTGTATGTTTCATCTCCACAAGTCATAAATTTTTTTGTCACTTTTATTTTTGTCTTTATCAAGTCTTGGCAGTCTACTTTCTGGTCTATAGAAATATGGTTATCACAGATACATTGATATCTTTGTCTATTGGTGTCTGTCATCTGTATAATTGGGGGGTTGTTTCTGTAGATTGTTTTTTCTCCACACCGTGGGTTAATTTTTTCAAATTCATCACTACTTTAATTTGTAATAAGTGTCATAATTGATGTATCTTATGATCTTGCATGCTGAATTTTGAAGGGACTGAAATATTTTTGCCCTTTCATTTTTCTTGGACATACTCAAGTTGGAATAATCCAACTGGAATAATTGGACATATTCAAGTTGGAATATTCAATGGAAAGAATTTGATTCATTTGAATGCTGCTGTTAAGCTTTGCTAGCTAGGATCTGTAATGCCTTTGTTCTGAGGCTGACCTGATCCAGGGTAGAGGCACCATTTTCCCCAAGACTCTGCTTAGTTAAGAGGCCTCTATACCCAAGTGGCAGAAACACATTTCCTCTGGGCTTCTGTGAGTGAATTGCTGTTCTGGTGAGTTCTCACTAGACTCAGTTACTTCTTCTGTCAGGCTCCACCACTGCCCAAAGCAGCCTTGGCAGATCGCTGGGGTTCGCTCTCTCTTTCTGTTTGCAGCCTTCTGCTCTCTGGAGCTCTGACTCATGGATTCTA
This sequence comes from Peromyscus attwateri, assembly GCA_902168425.1. NCBI lineage: Eukaryota > Metazoa > Chordata > Mammalia > Rodentia > Cricetidae > Peromyscus > Peromyscus attwateri. Next base: position 15,953 of record CABHPP010097013.1, on the reverse strand, counting down.
TCCACATCCACCTACTCAGGAACTACATTATTTACTTTGTTCCCACTCCTCTCCAGTGTGTGTTCTCTCTGGACTGAAAATTGGGAGACCATGGGAACTGATTTGTTTTTCCAAGATTTGAAAACTCTTTATTTACATATTTTATCCAGTTTTCTAGTGATTCTCTGTTTAATTTTTAAGAATTAATTAATTGAGACAAGGTGTCTCTATTTATCCCAGGTTGGCCTGTAAGTTTCCATTCTTCTGCTCCTCTCTCATAAGTGCTAGAATTATAAGCATACATACCGAGTCCAGCTGTCACTCAACATTGTTCTATAGCTCATACTCATTCACTTTGACTTTTTGTAACAAAATGTCCTATAGATGAGGAAAGGAGTCACTGCTCTGGCTGAGTGGGCTGATCCTAATCAATGCCATTTAGCAGTGGCCACAGGAAATACACTGAATAGGCAGCTAACCAAGTTGTATATATTTTGCTATATTTTTCCTGCTTAATGGTAGCACCCTGATAAGAACATGATAATGGAAGTGGTGTCCGATGAAGGAAGAGGATGTAGCAGGTTTATAGGATGCTGTGGACCACTTTTGACTTTCTTAAGCCAGGGATAGTGGTTGGGCCTACCGTTTATTTCATTAAACAAAAAGGCCCCAGATCACTTCCCATGTGCTAATGGGAAAAATGAGTTGGTAGAAAGGCAACACAATGAAGGACGTATTTATAAGCTTACTACCACAATGAATAACTTTTAGTCAATTAATAGAGCCTTTCTGTATTCATAATTACTAGTTAGAAAGTACCAAAGACTGCAGGTCTAAAGGAGAAAGGAGTTGAAATATTTTCCAGAGGGTGCTGGCTTCTAGTTTAGGTTGATGGTTGTCCTGGGCACATTCAGTTTTTAGTATTTCCATACAGCTCTGCTGCCGTCTGAGCCTTGTGCCAGGAGCAGAGAAGAGCCATGAGAAAGGAGGCTGAAGGATGCAGAGACAGAGACCAATCTCACCAGGCTCGAGGTCAGCACAGGCAACATTTAATATACTGTAAAATTTGCTCATTTACTTCATATTAGCTTTAAGGACCGTGAAGGGAGTGGGCTCCAGTCTTTCAGAATCTCCTGTATTTTTATTATGCATGAGCACTTTCAAAAATATTTGTGACCTTAAAGATTTACATGTGACCTTTACTTTTTCCACAATGTTAAGCAACCCCAAAGTCTAACTTCAAAACGTCTGCCTTTGAGAGGACTCATATACAACATCTTACTTATTTTGAAAATATTTTCTCTGCCCTTAGAATGAAATTCTTTTCCCTTTCCTATGTCCCTGATTCTTAATTCTCTTTCATAACACCTTGGGCGTCTTGCAAGTGTCAGTCATGGCGTCTTATTAATTTATGTTTGTGCTTGTTGAAGTGTTTTAATTTCCCTACCTTGTCTTCACGCTTGGCTGTCCTTTCCTCTCCTCCATCCATTCTATTCACAGTACTTTCCATGGAGCTTTTTATTTGACTTATGTGTCAATCCTATGTGATCTACAAAGCATGATAATCAATGACAGCCACTTTTGGTATTTATCTATACTTCAACATGCTCGATGCTTCTACCTGCATCCAGCACTCAGCAGATGTTTTCTGAACTGTTCAATCAGAGATCCAGGGCAGCACCTGTAAGCACCAGATTCAACCAGAGGCCCTGCCTATTGCCCTTGGCTGAGTCTGGGCAACAATTACTTTATATTTAATCTCTGTATCAGTTGCTTAGGCTTTCCCCAACAATGGGCCAATGCTGTACTTCCTTGGACATTTCAGATTGTTTGCAAATATAATTTACTCAGCAGTCTGCAAGTGATCAACAAGGCACAGGCATGAAGCCCTTGAGGAATGTTTTGGATGGCCTTCTACTCAGAAAACTATTATGCCTCAGTACAGATTTTATTGACTCCTAATCTTGCCCCAGAAGAGCCTGCAACACCACTTGACAATAGATCATCTTAATTTATGGATTAATCTCAGTAGTTTATGATATTTGCTTTTCATTTCTCTGAAATGACATAGAAGACATTTAAGAACTTTTTGACACAGATTTGCATGATGCTTCTATGACTAAAACAGTCAAGTGTACATAGTTGTATCTCACAGGGTCACACTCAGATGTGTAACTTGTTAATAGTCTCTTAGCATTGGATTTTTCCATTTTCTGAATTGTGTAAATTTGATTGAAGTGTAAACACAAGGTCCATCTTGGATTTTTTTTTTAGTTTAGTTGGATATCAGCAGCAGGTGTTGATTGTTATTCAATCTGCTTAGCAACATTTCTCAGAATGAACCTCATGCCTGGAGAGCAAACCTTTGTACCCTGGTAGTCAGCTTTCAGCCACATAATCTTACTTGAGCATTACACCTTAATCAGTACATGGTTAAGTGGAATGGATGAGAACAACATTTGACTAGGTATCTGGAAGCATCAATTCTACTTAGATGCTTTCCACTTCAACGCTGAGAGCATCTGTGACTGAGCATCTCTGGGGTTTGACTTCCACATCTAAAAACTAAATATGAGAAACTCCAGATAAATATATAACTAGATAATACAGTATTATATTATTGCTATTGTAATATATTCTAGATATATTTGCATTAAAATGTATAAAAAAATTCCCAGTAACCAAATATTTTCTGCTCCATTGCGTTGGGCATCTACTGAGAAACAGAAAGAGGAGACTGACAGATGGAACGTGTATATTACCAGAATCTCTAGTTTGCAGAACATGGGTTCTACACTCAGAGGCAATCTTCTCATTACCTCCTACTTGGTGGAGCACTCAGAGCTGCAGATCTCTTAGAGCAGAAGTGGATCCCACACATCATGAAGCTGACTGTGTGGGTGAAGGATGGCCGCTCTGAGAGGGCAGAAGAGGACCCGAGTCCCTGACTCATGTTTTGCAAAGCAAGGTGGTCCAGTAGATACCAGTCCCATGTATGTTTGCTAATGAAACACAGCATCTCACTCCCCATGGTTGGACTGAGTAACTAGAATTATTATTATTCTGATAAAAATTCCTCTTAAAATAGGACAACTCAGAAGAAATTTTGTCCAAGGATTTATTCAGTTTAATAAAAGGAGATGGGGAGTAAGGTGAACCCTTAGCTTGAATCTTACTCTCTACACGTTTGCTAAATTGTAGGGAAAAAAAAATCACTTCCTGAGTTCCCGTTTCCCCAGTAGCATGGAGAGAATCATGACACTAGGTCCAGAGGATTGTTTTGAGGGAATCAATGAGATTACATACAGAAAGTGCCTAGGCACACCACAGGCCCTGTATGTGCATTACAGTTCTGTGACTATAGTGTTCATGTCATTGTGTCAATACATTGTTGAGTCAGTGGCATCATTTATTTAAAAAGAAACCTACAACATTAGACGAATATACATATTGTGGTTAAGGCGATGTCCCGCTACAGAGAGGTTACAGAGTATAATAGTAGGTTTTAACATCATAAGAGATTTTCGTTTTCTACCAGCTGAAAAGTACCCTACCTAAGGAGATTACTTTTTAATCTACCCAAAGAGATTTTTTTTTCCATTCCTACCTAAGGAGCAATGCTTTCTTCCGCTGACTTGTCAATGACAGTGAATTGGACACCCATATTCTTATTTGGCTTTGGTTGGGCATGCGTCCTCATATTCCAAAGCTTTCTAATGTCCTTCATTCTCAACCCTTCCAGACCCCCTACTCTACTTACTATAACTTCCATTGACATTGAGATATAAGTGTCCAAGAAAAGACTACAGGGTGTTGATGTACGGCTGTCCTAAAGGAGGTTACTATTTCCCCACACCAATTCTTCAATGGCTATAATTCGGCAGACGAGGTCACCGAAGATTTGAGAGCGACTTTCCCAGGCTTTAGTGTGGTTAGAAAACAAATAGCAAGAGACGGGGAGGCAGTTTCCATTTTCTCTCAGTGCGGAAGCATTTGTTGGAGAACTGCCCTCTAAGGAGAAATATTGACTGATAAAGATAAAATCGAAGTTACTCATGTGGCAGACTGGGAGAAGACAAAGAGCTGCTCTCACTTCCTGTCCCTCCCAGAGTTCTGTGAGGAAACTTCCCAACAGATGGCCTCCTTAGGGCAACTTGATGGCACCTCTATAGCACTGTAATTGCAGACTATGTGATGGTGGCCGCTGACACTTTTGAGTCCTTATTAGGTGCTAGGCGCTGATGTAGTGCATCTGTGTATCATCTTATGGATCCTCTTACAAGTGGCAGAATTTAATGTCCTCACCATCCTCTGAGGCGTAGGGATTCAGAGTGCTCAGATTTATACAGCTGATGATGGACAGCTCAAGTGGCTGCCTGTACTGGAGGCTGTTTCCTGCCAGGTCCCGCATTTACCACTTTATTCTCCATTTCTTCGTCTTAGTGCTCACAACCACACTGAAGGTTTATAGAAAACCCGATCTGATGTGGTTCACAGTTCTGACAGAACTCAAATGTCTATCAGAATCTAGATTTGAATCTCCCTGTGTTGTGACAATGTAATCGCTAACCGGACGGCATGCATAGCCAAGAGCAAAGGAGTTTTGAGTTCAAGTCTGGAATTTGTTCTTTAGCAAATGTTCTCAGAGGAAATGTTTCCCCCTCCACCACCATTACTAAACATTGTTTTTCCCCCCCTTGAATGTTACTGCTTCCTGGGATGAAACATGCATGGAGAAGATAGAGGTCAGAGCTGTGTTTCCTATCCTCTCAATCATTGGTTCCCCTACAGGAACGTAAGCACTCCTTAAACCTCATCTCCTCACCTATAAATATAGCAATTTTAAGTGTGGGAGACAATTGTCTTAAAAGCTCTTGTGTTTACACATCCATATTTTAGAAGCTAATGTGTTTCAGACTATCCTTTCAAAAATGTGTGTGTGTATATACATACATATATATATACATACATATATATATGGGCAAATTGCCTTGGAAAGACATAGACCATGGCTCCCGTGATGATTTTAATCATATTTGGGATGTCAGAGATGTCTTCAGCTTCCTCTCAGAACACAGTTCCACATTTGGAGGGTAAATGCACTTAAAGTATCTCCAAGGAGGAAAATGGAAAACGTTTTTAGAACCTCTGAGTTCCCAGAGTTCCCCAAAACCAGAATGCTTGGAACATGGCCCTGATAAATAAGGAGTGGGTATGCCTTCTCCAGATCCTTCTTCTACCCTCATTGGTCAAATGGAAGGGAATATCAGCAAGCCAGGAGAGAACAGCAACCAGAGTCCATGAGTTGCATTGTTTGAGAATTTTCAGACATAACTGTTTAACTTGCATTGCATTATGAGTGAGCAAAGAGCTTTTTATTGTGTTGAGCCACTTTGAATTCAGGCTTTATCTCCGCAGCATCTAATATTACCACGATACTATTTGTGGTGTGCTGTGGAACAATCCTTTTCTACACTAGGAATATGTATTACTCTCATTGGTTAATGAAATGCTGACATGCCAGTAGCTGGTAGGAGATTAGGTAGAAAAGCCAAATTGAGAATGATGGGAAGAAGGAGGGCGGAGGTGGGAGAGATGCCAGCCAGCCTCCTAGGAAGCAAGACATGCTCCGGGACAGATAAAGCCACGAGCCATGTGGCAATACATGATTAATAGAAATGGATTAATTTAAGTTGTAAGAGCTAGTTAGTAAGAAGCCTGAGCTATCGACTGAGCATATGTAATTAATATAAGCCTTTGAGTGATTGTTTGGGACCGGATGCACTCAGGACAGGAAGCTCTCTCTTACAGTGGTGGGACAAAAGCATTAATTGACTCCTACTTGTGGAACACAGTGCTAAGCAATTTTACTACAACCATCTTCCTTATCTGTGGAAGAAACCGTGAAATTTAGTTATTATTTTTCATTTCACAAATGGAGAACATGAAACCCAGAAATGCAACCTATTGACTTGTTTTTTTTTTTTTTTTTTTTTTTCACTTACAAGATCATGTAGCTAGAGGAGGTAACAGTGGGATTGAAACCTAGTTCCCCCAGTTTCAGAAATTATGCCATCCCAACCTTCAAAGGCTGATTATTTGGTTACAAATTCTTCACTAAGCCTGGCTCAGTCTTAGAATATCAGCAGTGACTGAATGCAGATGCCAGTAGCCTCCAGCATCATCTGCATCCCCCCACTGCATGCATATGCCTTAAACTGTTGCTCCGGTTCTTGTGTGTTTACCCTTCTCTTTTTGTTGACCTTTGGCTCCAGATTCTGCCTAAACCCCCAGAGCATCATTTCTTTCTTAGTGGGTTTGGCATGTACTTTATGGTCTCTTCTACTACCCTGCTCTCAGTCTTCCAATTTTAAACACAGAGAACAATGAATGTAGGAAGCATCATATGCTGCTCTGTCTTCCTAGGACCTATAGTCTCCATGACAACCCTACTTTCTCATGAGAGAAAAAGTAATACTCATATCACAGAAGTATTTCCAAAGCATTTCACATTGCCTGTTTTGCAATGTGATGCCAGGGCTCTTAAAGAATGCAATGTAAAATTTTAAGCCCTGTAGTAAAGTATAGGTTACCACATAATAGCGCACTTAAATTATTGAGGGGATGGCATCATCCTGAGATTTCTCGAAGGAGCACTTGCTGAAGAGTTATATCTGCTCAGTGCAGATTCTGAAAGCAATAATGTGATGTAAAGTCTGCGTTTGGAAAGAACTGGAAAGGAAAAAGTTTTGTTTATATAAACTGGCACCTGCGTGTTTGTCTCCTGGACCCAACTTGTGAACTTCCCTAGGGGGCTGCCATGGCTTCCCCCTCACTTTTTCTCACATCCAGGCTGCAGGTGTACCTGAAACTAGAATGCTCATCAATTATGTGGCTCTTATTAGTCCTTGGAGAATGTGATAACTTTCCCCATAAGCATCGGTGGGATAAACAAGGTTCACAAAACAAAATGCGTGCATATTTTGTTGGGATTCAGTATTCACAAAGAGTCCTCAGAGAATAATGGAGTTATTTCAATTAGATTAATTGGGAACGTGTAACATGGAGTTCTAAGCTGCGTTCTGAAATTACAAATAAGTAGAAGTCCAAGTTTGGATCTTTTTGAAAACGACTTTACTGGTTGTGAGGTTATAGAGGCGTGGGGGTGATTAGCCTTCACACAAGCAAAATTCAAAGAAGTATAGAATAGCTTACATATGCCCTATGACCCATCAGGCATGCATATCTCTCTCTCTCTCTCTCTCTCTCTCTCTCTCTCTCTCTCTCATCTCCTCTCCTCTCTCTCACTTCTCCTCTCTTTCTTCATTCTCTCCCTTCCCTCTTCTCTCTCCCTCTGTCTCACCTCCCTTCCCCTCAACAGAGTCTCATATAGTCCAGACTGTTCTCAAATGTGAGAAACTGCTTAGGCTGGCCTTGACCTCCATGTCCTACTTTCTCTACCTCTTAAGTACTGTTACCACAGGCTGGCCACCACCCTCAGCCCCTTTCCATTTCTTTTTTTGGTATTCTGTCTTCAGTCACCTGAAATTTTATTTTCCTAACCAGTCTATGGATACTGTCTGCCAAATTAATAGACATTTAAAATCACTGTATTATTTGTTAACCTCCTCCTCCTCCTCCTCTTTTTCTTCACTGTACTCCCCCCTCTTCCTTTTCCTCCTCTTGCTCTCCCTCTTTCCTTTCTTCTTTTCCTCTTCCCTTTCTTCTTCAGTCTACCATCAATAGTCTATAAGTTAGAGGAAATACCACTTTCTAGAAGTTGTGCTTGCATCATTTAGTATTGCTGATGCTGAGAAACAAATTTCTAGGTATACATAATGTCACCTTTGGATTCACAATATTCCTACAGACATCCTTTCAACAATATCAGGTTGACAATCAAAGATGACAAAGCACACGAGGAGACAAGGCAGCCTGAATGAAACACCAGCCATGGCAGTAGACAATGGAGGCAGACTTTCAGGAACCCCAGACACTAAGGTGATTGACTTTCCAACAGTGACGCTTGGCAGAACTAACCAGATAAGAGAACATTTTCCCATCAGCTAGGACTTACAAAAGGGGAGACAGCAAATTTGAAAAGGGACCAAACACAAGTTCTAGAATTTGAAGGCTTCAAATTGAAATTTAATCAGTAGCCAGGTGTTGTACTTGTACTAATGTTAGGACACTAGGTGACTGGAGCAGGAGTATTGCTGAGAGGTCAAGGCCAACCTGAGTTGTGTGGGGAGTTCTAGGCAGGCTTGAGACAAAGAGATACTCTATCAGACAAATCAAAACTAACAGTTAGTGAGATTAATAGCAAATTAGATACAGCTATAGCCCGTGAAATGGAAGGGATGGCGTGGGAGCCATCTAGAACAGAAAAGAATGAAGGTAGTGGGTAGAAAACACACAGCCAGAGGACATTTGTGACAGAGGGATGTGTTTTCAGAATTGTGTTTTCAGAATGTTAGAAAGAAAAGATAGCCAGTAAGCAGTCATGAAAAGTTCAAAGTAATAATGTGAGAGGGGTTTCCCAAACATATGAAAGTTGCTGGACCACAGATTCAGAATAGCCACTGAAATGCAATCGGAAATCAAACAGAACCAAGAGCAGCTAGACAGGGCATAGAAAAATTAATTGCTATGTGTTTGAAGAGGCCACTGCGGCATCTGTAAAGCCAAATGTATTCCTCAGGAATATAGATGCAATGGGTATTTTCAGTGAGCAAAGAGAATGTCTCAGCAGGGGACCATTGTAAATACTGAAGGAAATGTTAAAAGGTGTTCTTTGGGCAAAAAGGATATTGCACTGTCATTCTAGAAAACTTAGACCTTTTCAACGTGGAAAGAAATTACATACACACAGTATGGAAAATATTTAAACAGTATCCAATATAATTTCTATGAGTAAAACTAAGATAATTAAGTTTATAGCAAAAGAAAGGAGGACAGGGCTGGAGAAATGGCTTAGTGGTTAAAAACACTCACTGTTCTACCAGAGGACCAGAGTTCAGTTCCTAGCACCCGTATTAGGTGGCTTACAATTGCCAGTAACTACAGCTTGACTAGGTCTGATGCCGTCTTCTGGCTTCTGCAAGCACTTGTACACTTATAACCCACACTTATACAGAAATAGAAACAGATACAATAATAAAACTAAAAATAAATCTTAAAAAGAAAGAAAAAGAAGATTGGTATAATGAAAAGTGATCCATTCTAATAAAGTCTACAGATTTCTAGAAGAATATAATAAAATAATAATAATTATTATTGATATTACTGGTAAAGAATCATAAATAAAACCACATCTACCACAAAAGCAACAAGCTCACATAACTTCTTCAAAAAATTCTATCAAACACATAAGAATTATTATCAAAATCCCCCAAAGTCAAGACAAATGACATTCCTTACACAGAGGCAAGAACCTGGCAAAGCTTAGAGAGCAGAAAACTGGGGGGGTGGGTAATAAAAGAAGCACCCGGCTGGCGCATACCTTTAATCCCAGCACTTGGGAGGCAGAGCCAGGTGGACCCCTGTGAGTTCCAGGCCAGCCTGGTCTACAGAGTGAGATCCAGGACAGGCACCAAAACTGCATGGAGAAACCCTGTCTTGAAAAAAACCAAAACCAAAACCAAACAAAAAAAAAACACCAAAAAGCCAACACCAACCAAACAAACAAAAAAACCAAAGAAGCACCCAAGGTAGCTGCCATTCTGGAATGTACCTTTTCAGTTGAGCATGGTGACACCTGTAGCCCTGCACTTAAGCTACTGCGGCAGCAGGACGGCCATCAGTTCCAGGCTGGGTAGAGCTATATAGTAAGACTCTGTTCCAATAGGAAAATAAACAAGAAAAAAAAAAATTGACACTCTCAAATACCTAATTAGGGCATGGTAGATGTAGTGGTCTTTCAGATATTTCAATATGCGTTTCACTTCATTAAATTTAGAATGTGGCATATATATCCACAAGTGAGTTTTTCCAGGTGGTTTTAGAACAAAAGAACACTTAACTTTTACCATTTACTTCAACTCTTAGAAACTTGGTTCATTCCTGAGAAATTACAATAATAGATAATGGCTGTAAGAGCCAAAACAAACTAGTTAACACTATCAGTCATTATTTTCCACACATATGATTTTCTACATAACACATCTAAGATAAACTCTTAAAATTAAAAAATGGATTTACAAGGTTACTAGATATAAGATCAACAGAATAAAACAGTTCTATGTTGTAATGAAAATTTGAAAGAAAGATAAAGTTGTTGCTGCTTGGTATCAGAAAAATACATTTCTAGGAATAAATTGAATCTAAGATATATGAGTCTTTTATAAAGGACAACCAGGAGAAGTGAGTGAAATCTGAAGTACATGGAAATGTATTCCATGGCCATAGGTTGGAAGACTCAATATAATAAACCTATGCTCTCTCCTTAAATTCTTCCACACACCCAATGTGACCCCCTAGCAACATATGATTTGTGTGACTGCAGAATTTTTGTATGGAGCCTTAAAGTGCTCACAGTAGCTAAAATACTCTTGAGAAAGACTTCCTTTAATACATATAAAGGCTTATGTTAAAGCCATAGTGCTGAGATTAGTCAAATCAGAACAGACAACTCAGAGTAGAGCAAGACACAGGGGAAGAAGGACACTTGATTGACAGAGCTACGACAAACAGCCCCCCTAAAGAGGAGAGAAGAAAGTGCCATTAACCTCAAGCTGTACACAAAATCAATTCCAGATGAAGTGGAGACTTACTGAGGAAATTTTAGGGAAATATATTCTAATCTTTTATCTTTGAGGAAGATAAGTGTGTGTGTGTGTGTGTGTGTGTGTGTGTGTGTGTGTGTGTGTGTGATGCATATGATTTTTTTTTTTTTTTTGGTGACTAAGGTCTCTTCTGAAACTGACTATCTTATTCCTACCTCCACACCCCTGGATTTGCTGGCACGTGCCACCACACCAAGCTTTTTACATGGGTTCTGGGGATCAGAACTCAGCTCTTCAAGCTTGTACATTTTTACCAATTATTTTCCACCCCTGTAGTAATTTTCAAATTGCATAAAAGAATTAACCATAAGGAAAATTATTTTCTTACATCAAAATTAAGAGCTTCTGCCCATCAGTAATCTCTCCACAAAGGGTATTAACCAAAGTGAAAAAAAAATCTACAGTGAGAATACATGTAACTACTAAAAGGCTGTTGTCATAAAATATGAAGATTACTTCTACATCAGGAAGAAGACAGAGACAATCCAGTGAGGAAAATTAGGCAAGATGGCAGAACCAGAATTCCCTAAGGGGTACCTAAATGGTTGACACTAAGATGGGAAGGGGTCAACTTCATTAGCTACCAGTGAAACTACACTCATGATGCTCTTGCACACCCATCAGAAAAGCAGGAATGAGAAAGGTACAGTGTGACAAGTTAGGGTAATTGCCACACAATGGGCTGCTGGTAGATATGTGACTTGGAACAGTGTTTTTAAAGTATGTCACCACTTTTGGACTCAAGTTGAGGATGCTGTGTAATCATTTCACCTGGCAATCATATTGTAAATCATTAATCTGACACCAATGTCTACCAGGTTCTAAGTGTGTGCTCATAACATCTTGATTCATGATAGCAAAAGATGCGAAGTATCTCAAATGTCCATCAGCAATAAAGAGAGCTTCCATACTCCAGTGAGAATGAATGAACTACCTTGACACACACTGACAAGGATACAGTGAGTACCATTCTTGAAGATAGGAACCAAGCATAAAAGAATGTACCCTATAAATCCCATTTATATAAAGGTCAATACAGGCAGAATTAAGCAAGAGTAATTCAGAATGCATAATTAGTTGCTAAAAGTAGATAGAAAAACAAAAAAAAAACCTATGTGCAGAAAATTCAAAATACTGTTAGATTTTTAGTAGATGGGTAGTTTTTTAGAATTTAGAATCTGTTTTTTAGAAAAACAGAAGTGTCCTTTTTTTTTTTGCCCAGGTGATATTAATATTTATATGACTGTTTAGTTTATAATAATCCATTAAGCTATTTATTTATTTTGTGGTGTGCATATGCATGTATGTGCATATGGGTGTGTGTGTGTGTGTGTGTGTGTGTGTGTAAATGTAGAGGCCAAAGGATGAATCTGGATTCTTTCTTCATTATTCTCCACCTTACTATTTGAGATAAAGGCTCTCCCTGAAACTATAGCTCACTGATTGGCTGGGCTGGCTGTGCAGAGAGCTATGGGAGTCTGCCTATCTCCACTCTACCTCTTCTCCACCATGCCTAGTCCTGGGGTTACACATGTGAACACCTAGCTTTATTTTATTTTTTTAACATAGTGGTGGGATCTGAACTCAGGTCATTATACTTACAAGGCAAACACTTTACCAATTGAGTCACATCCCTAGCTCCTTATATACTTATTTATGTGTTTTTTTTGTGTGTGTAAGTGTTTATATTTCACCAAAGTATTTTAGATAAATGCGTCTTCAGCTTCTATCAGTTTATTGCGTATATGGCTTCTTTGCCTGATGTTTGATGGGCACTCTCACTGATCTGCTCTTCCAAAGCTTTCAATTCAAGATGGATGAAGTTCTTTTGAGCTTTTTTTTCCCCAGATATGATCATCATCTTAATTTTTCACATTGCAAATCAAGACTCCAGAGTTGAGTTCACATCTCTTAGTCACCACATTTAGTAATGTTCTGTTCCCGTTACCTCTCTATGTCTTTTGGAATAGTCTCTCCCTATGGTGTCTGAAACTGAGCCCTGTTTCTCCCCAACCCTTCTGTGCTCCTATTTCCTGTTTGATCTTGCCCTCCTCTATGGTCAGAGTTCTCTTCTGAAATTTGATCTAATCAGGTTGACATTCTCAGTAAACTTGGACGGCTTGGTGCCAACTCACATGACTGGTGCTTAACCTTTCCTTCTGAGCTTATTAATTATGCTCATATCTGGTCCACACTTCTGGGACACTGTCTACTTTATGGAAGATTGTTGCTCTTCTCTCCTACCTTCTCTCCACCTTGGCACCATTTTCCCCAAATTTATTCATGCAACCATATCTCAGTCTGTCACCGTGTAAGGTAACCTTATTGCTCCATGCATGGACTTCATGGGGCTTCGCAACAAGCCCCTTTGCCATCAGCTTCAGGGAATATAGCAGGATAGAAACTTAATAGCCATGTAATGAATATTCTTGACTGGATGAATTCAGAGGCAAGAAGTGTCACTTCTTCCTGGGAGAAGATCCCAAAGATGTCATGACCCATTTACCCTCGGCCTTGAAAGCTGACAGACCAATCCCAATGGCAGAATTCACAAAGACAGGTATAGAGGCAAAAATGCAAGCGTCTCCTTAGTAAGGCCTGGGTCCGTTTGGAATCCACACACACAGGCGTCATGTGGGAAGATTGATTTTTATAAACAAGTCTGCTGTGTTTGCAGTTAGGCTTTTCAGCATTCAGTTTGACGGGAGCTTGATGGGAGGCATTGTTTTCCATTGATTCTTTTTATTCAATACGTGATGGAAGGACCACGTTCCTGAACTGGCAAATAAAATCATGCATATTTAAATCACAGTTATTTGCCATGCAGAGGGATAATCAAGTCATGATAGCTAACATATATATTTGGTGACTTGATATTGATTTTTTTTATGGCTCTAATTTGAGCTCTGTAACAATTCACTGAAGTGTTCTAGAGAAGTCGGGTTTGGTACTGCAGCAAATAGTAATCTCATGTACACAGGTTCAAAGAAGGCAGCTCCAGAAGAGAACAGTATATACCCATGTTACACTCACAAAAATGACTTCTTTAGAAATAAATCTGAGCTACTGTACAGCTCACATTTTGTGTATCACACAGTGACAGAGTATGAGAGGGTGAGGTGGCTCACTCATGTATTCACATGGTCATAGCTAATTAGGTAGATAATCCAGTTTCCTGACTCAGTGTGGGGAGCTTTCTTAGTCTGTGAATTGTAATGAACACATAAATTTTGAGTCTCAGTTCACTTAAGGAAGAAAGGAACAATGTCTTGCTGTGCTTCTTTTTATATTTATCTGATACAGACACATGGACCACATATGCACAAGAATAATAGCAGGCTTTATTATTGGTTGCTTATCTAGTGTAAGTATGGGGTATGTGTGTATGTGTGTGTCTGTGTTGTGTGGGCAGACATCCTCATATATTCTTCCTTGGGTACTCTCCACATTCTTTGTGAAACAGTCTCTCAGTAGTCTAAAACTTGCCTAGCAGGCTAGGAAGGCTGGCCAGCCAGCCCTGAGGATCTGCCTTTCTCTGCCTCCACAGCACTGGGATTACAAGTAAAAGCCACCAAGCCCAGCCTTTTCCCACATGGACTATGAGGATACAATTCAGGACCTTGGGCTTGCCAGACAAGCATTTACTGACTAATCTATTTTCTGGTTTCTCTAACATGTCTTTAGTCCTACCTTCAAGACCATGAATTGAACAGTTTACAGTTAAAACATCTGAGTCTTACAAAAGTCAAAGAACTTGTCCAGGGTCAGTCACACAGCTTGTATGATGTCTGGACTGTTAGCTTGTGTTTCAGAATAGTGTCATGTAACATGGACACCTCCAAATATAGTCCATTATGCACTAGCACACACTTAGATGAATAGTAGGACGTTTAATGTCCCTGGATCATAATACCAAATAGTTTTTTTTCATCTTTAATGTAGGATTAGAACCCAGGGTATTTAAAATGTGGAGAGTTCTCATGGACGATAACACATTGATGGATTTAATAGGCCTTTATGAAATGCACACAGTCTGAATGATCTTGAGATAAGTAAGCACTGACCCTACAGAGCAGAGGCAGAGTGGCAAAGAAGGCTTCAAGTATCAGGGAGCTTGAGTTCTGGGGCCTAGACAACCTACTGACAGCTCAGTTTTTCCTGTAGTAAAATTGTTGCTATCTTGGGGGTGTCCTCTCCTCCAGGAAGCACTTGCCAATCAATGTCTGAGAACGGCTGGTCCCCACCATGGGGAATCCAGAAGCTCCTAACCTGTTAAACGAAGCTCCAAACTGCAACAGATGAGCCAGGCGAGACGTCAGTAGCACTGAGTCTGAGAACTGTGGATGGTGGCACATGCGCTAACATGCGTGGGGTCGGGGCTTGGTACCTTGCACAGTGTGACTCAGAGGATACTTTTCTTTGTTCTAGCCAGTCCCAGTCCACTGTGGGTTATCCCAGAGGAATACCCACCCAGCTTTCCTCTGGTGGCTTATTTTGAAGGAATTGGATCATTGAAGGCTATGGACCATATATGGTGAAGATCGGTTGTAGATATGACAATGTGATAGATAAGTCACTGATCAGTTGGAGATATGGCCATGTGATAAGTCACTGATCACTTGGAGATATGACCATGTGATAAGCTACTGATCAGTTGGAGATATGACCGTATGTGTTTGGTCTTCCTAAGTCTGCATATATAACTAAGTGTCCCCTCCTTATGTTTATGGCACATTTCTGAGCTGAGGACAGGCATGAACTATTTCATTTACATTTCTGTGATGTACATAGGCATTGTTATTATCTTCATGCTCTCCATGAGGGTACTATAATTAAGAGATGTTAGAACACAGAGCTGGACTTGCACTCTTGGCAAGTAGGAGACTCCATACGTACAGTTTGACATAAGGCATGCTTTGTGTGTATGTGTGTGTATATGTGTTTGTGTGATTACACGTTAGTGTATGTGAGGGTATATGTGTGAATGCATGCATGCATGTGTCTGGAACACTAATACAGGTGTCATTTCTTAGGTGTTGTCCACCTTTTTATTTTGTTTATGAGAAAAAAGTCTCTCAGTGGCTTAAAACTCCACATAAACTATTAAACTGCCTGGTCACTGATACCCAGAGATCTACCTATCTCTGCTTTGCCAGTACTAGCAACACACACACACACACACACACACAC
>CABHPP010097011.1:3177-17799 GCA_902168425.1 Peromyscus attwateri | reverse complement strand
GCTGTTTCCAGCCTTTATTCACACATCCACAGCTCATCTCTCACTGACTGGTTGAACAGTGCTAGTGTGTATGGGAAGAAAGGAGAGGGGGGATGGCCTTGTGTGGTGGTCCTCATGGACCGCAGCTGTAGAAGCACAAAGAGTTTCAGCTTCAGGGTCTTTAGCTCTGGCTGCACTGCCTAAATTGGTTTGGCATCTCACCACCAACAGTATGTCCAACCTGTGGTCAGTCCAGGTAACTGTTTTTGCAGTGCAATATGGGAAGTGCTTTCCAGATTCACACTGACCTGTGCAGGAGACATAGGGCAAAGCTGGTTCACAGCCAACCTCTATCTGCTTCCTTCCAGACATGTCACCTGACTTAATAAATTCACTTGCTGGGGCTGGAGAGATGACTCAGCGGTTAAGAGCGCTGGCTGCTCTTCCAGAGGTCCTGAGTTCAATTCCCAGCACCCACATGGTGGCTCACCACCATCTGTAATGAGATCTGGTGCCCTCTTCTGGCATGTAGGCATACATACAGCAGAACAATGTATACATAATAAATAAATAAATCTTTAAGAAACAAAGAAATTCACTTACAACTATTAGATTATCATTTATTATCCTGTTTTCTTTCAGCAACTCACACCAATGGGGCTTATAATCTGCCATCTTATCTAGAATATTAGATTTCTTGGGGATTGTTTATTTTATTTTATGTGTATTTTGCCAGCATGTGTGTGAGCATTTATGTCCACCATGAGCACACTTGGTTCCTGTGGAGGTCAGAAGAGGGTGTCCCAAACCCTGAAACTGGAATTACAGATAGTTGTAAGCCACTCTGTGGATGCTGGGAATCCAACATAAGTCCTCTATAAATGCAATAAGTGCTCTTAATCAATGGGCCAACATTCTCACCCCAAGAGTTCTTATTACCTAGAATCAATACAGTTTTGTTTTTTAAAGATTAATTTTTTT
The DNA here is from genome assembly GCA_902168425.1 of Peromyscus attwateri. NCBI lineage: Eukaryota > Metazoa > Chordata > Mammalia > Rodentia > Cricetidae > Peromyscus > Peromyscus attwateri. The sequence continues at coordinate 16,839 of CABHPP010097011.1, read as the reverse complement.
GATGCAGCTAGAGCTTATTTTGGGAATATGAAACCAGATAACAATTTTTCCTTATTCTCATGATTAAAGTAATATTTATTGAATAATTCTTTTGTCAGTGATTTTAAAAACTGATACAATGGTTTAAATGTGAATCATCCCCAATAAGGTTCATGGTGTGAACACCTGGACTCCAGATGGTGGTGGCATTTTCAGAGATTGTGGAAAATTGAATGTGGGGCCTACCTGGAAGAATTAAGTCACTGGGTCCATGTCTTTGAAGGTTATACAGAGTCCCAAGTTCCTACTCCCCTTTCTTCTTCCTGAAACCATTGTTATGTAGTGTTCTATTCTGCCATGGCCTTTCTACCACGAGGGCTAAGAACTTGAGAAGCAGCAAGTCAGAATAAATCTTCTTCCTCAAGTTATTTATGCAAGATATTTCAGTTACAGAACTAAAAAGCTAATTCACACAACCATTCATGACAAAACTTTTCCAAATATATTTAGTGAGTTTTGTTTTGTTTTGTTTTGCTTTTGTCTTTGAGTTTTTGGTATTTTGGGGTTTTTGGTTTTTTGTTTGTTTGTTTGTTTTAGAAATTTCTAGATTTTCGTGTATTTCAGTTAAGATACCTTGGTATTGATTAAAAACAATTAGAGGGTATAAAGTAGACAACAGCCATGTACCAAGTGCTAGAATCTCGAGGGTATTCTCTGGGAAGAGTTGAAGAATAGCTATCCCATGTGATGGGCAGTGGTAGGAAAACATTGTGTTCCGTAGTAATGAAAGGAAAAGTTTAGGAAGTGGAACAGGAAATCCAGAGGCCATCTGGAAAGCTCAGCTCCAACTCGGTGAGAGTGGACCCAAATACAGAGGGGTGGGAATCATCATTTAAGACAAAAAGAACCTTAGAAATGTTTTATTGTATTTTCAGTAACAGGTAATTTAATGATGGAGGAAGAGAGGGAAGGAGAGAGGGAGGGGATAAGGGGGGAGGGGATGGAAAGAGAGGGGAAAATGAGGCAACTCCATTGGCAGAAGGAGGAGTAGATGCCAAAGGTAACCAAAGACAGGGAGATACTAAAAGGCAGTTGCCACTGGACACATCCCCTAGACAGGAATCTCACATGCCATATGAATATCAGGAAAATCCTTCCCTCCAGGCATTCACCTGAGGAAGTGGCAAGGAACCATTTCAAAAAGATCCCTGATGAATTGGCCCAATGGTGGCTCCAGAAGCAAAGGTCTCTCCCTGCATAGACCATACTAAGAATCTAGAAAGTGTCAGTGGATGAGTCTTTTAAGCACTGCCTTCCAGGATGCTTCTAATTAGAAGAGGAAACTGAGTCAGAACCATACACTATTCCACATGGTGGAATATGACCTGAACTGTACACTGGAGTGGAATTCACTAGTTCCCTGGAAGAGGGGCAAGTGGTGGCAGGGGCTTCAGTGAGCTGAGATCTAAAGCTTCACGGTGGAGACCTTGTCCATAGACCTACCTAGGACTTAGAGATATAAATTCCAGCCTGCAACCCAAACCTCTTGTTGCAGGACAAACAATTCAAAGATCAACATAATCAAAATCCCACAAAGGTTTACCTCATCAGAAGATACCAATCCAAGAAGGAAATATCAGCCAGAGGAAGAAAATCAGGGACATGAAGACAGGCTCTGCACTTCTGCCCAGACAGGAGACCACAGAAAGAGAGATGCTGCATAGATGCCCACATAGAAACAGTCTCTGAACCTGCTCCCAGATAAAGACTTCTTACCTGCTCAATGCTATCAATTCCTTCTTTTTCTCAAATGAAAATTTAGACAATCTCAGTTCCACTTAGTAATTTGATGTTCCATTTTTTATGATTGGCAAATCTATCTACATTACACTTTATACACTTACTATCCTCATTGGGGTCCAGTCAGATAGACAATTTTGAGTCATGAAAAAAAAAAAACTGAACTTCTTCCTCTCTTGTTTTGCTACATGCAGGTTCCTGTCTCTGACTTTCCACCTGTGGGTAAATGAGGAAAGTCAGCAGGGACTTCTCTTCCACCACTGCCATCTGGATTTGGCAGATGTTCAAAATTGCTCTTGGCTTATGGAACACTGTCATCGGTTCTCTTCATACTCCATGCTTGACAATCTCTCACCTGCAACTCTCTTGCCTAGAAAAGTCATCTCTACTCCAGCTGACTGTGTGCAATGTCCTCGACCTCAGGCAACCCTGTCACACTTTCAGCCTTATTAATGAGGGGTCTTCACCTCTTAAGGTCATTCTTTTATAGGAAGGCAGTGCAATGTCTCTATCCTTTATATTGCCCACACCAGACCCAAGGCAAATATGTTCACATCATCTCCCAGTAGCAGGTGTAGTGCTGACAAATCCTGGATCAGAAGTTGACCTTTCTATGTTTACTCCCATAGGAGAAGTCAACCCATCATACCCCGTGGTTTCCCAGGGAATGGGTCCCCCTCATTGGTAACTTCATAGATACATACTAAGATCATCAAGCTGTTTTCCTGAAAATCTCTCTGCCTTCATCTGAGATGGAAGGGTGAGAGCACCAAAGCCTTTATATCCTCAGAGAGGGTGAGGAATTCAAGAACCACAATTCCAGCCTCCTGCTTTGTGAATCATGGTCACAGTGACCTGACTTTGATGTATCATTTCATACTCCCTTTGTGCTTTAACTGCAACTTCTATTCTAACATCGTGTAACACTTTCAAAACTCACTTCAAAGAAAACACTAGAAATGTTTCTGCTTAAAATTGTGTTCATAAAAATACTTAGAATAAATGTAGTTTAAAAGTCCAAGACATCGATGTAGAAGAATATAAAATCTCAGTGATAATAAAATGTGTGAGTGGCTTAAACTACTATATTCTTAAATGAAAAAAAAATACTAAAAAGTATCATTTTACCAAATATAAGACAGGAAACATGATCTAACAAAACTTCAATTATTTTAAGCCTGATAAATGCATCATGGCAGCACATGATATATTGTAAAGGCACAAAAACAGAAGAAATGTAAAGGGGAACTTGCCCTGCCAGAGGTCAAAGAGCACTAGTCACCATCACAGGATCAGCATGGTACTGGTGTCTAAGACTTAAGAGAGAACACAACAAAAGATCCACTCTCTCTGAGAATCCAATCCATGTTAAATTTGGTGCTTTCTTTGGTCTTACTATTTCGCATTATAAATAAAAATGGACAATTGATTGATCCTCCAACTGATAAAATAAGGTTGCACTGCTCTTACATACTAAAATAAAATCCAGAATTATTAAATGCAAATGTAACACACAATGAATACTTCAGAACCAAATCTTCAAAGCCTCATGTACAACCTAAATGTGAGAAAGGGGTCTTTAATCAAAAGAAAAATCCTAGAGCTATAAAAGAAAATGCTTGGATAAAAATTTTCCTAATTTGAATTGAAAAGGGTATCACATCTAAATAGAAAAACCATGGATTTGAAGAAACTATTTGTGATACAATGGGTAAATGATTACTATAACAGGCAAAGAGATCTTGAGAACTGACAGAATAAGATAAACTTGGAAGAAATATGAGTAAAGAAGATGAGCAGAAAGGTCACAGGTGGCCAGTGTGTGAAAGGGAAAAGACTCAAAGTCACAGTCAATCAGAGAAAGGAAACTGAAGTAACACCAGACAAACTACCTCCCTCGGGCCGTTAGGAACTCAGAACGAGCGATAACACCTGTTGCTGGAAAGAATCCAAGAAAACGATTACACACATTGTTTGATGACAGAAATGTGAATTATTTGACAGGTTTAACTCTGGCGCAGGTCCAAGTGGTTTGGACAGAAGAACCTCAGGCCAGTCAAGGTCTCCTTGTGGACTGTCCCTCTGTGTGTACGATCTCAGATAGACCACTTTTAATGCAGATTTCCCAGTAACGAGCAACCTAGAATTCTGACTTGGTCCCTGGGCTTAGAGGACACCAATAAGACACTCGTGCCAGGTTGATGGCAATGCAGTAGTGACTGCAATTTTTATAAGTGTTTACTAATAAAATGGTTCTTCTGCCATTTCTAGCAATGGCACAGTTGATAGAATATAAATTGTTATTTCATCTGCATGGTGTTACTTCTAACCAACAGACCAACTTCATAGCACAATAAATTAGCAAGGACAGATAGTTGTCCTGTGAAATTCATCACTCAAAAGTTGCTATTTTGTTCCCTGATGGTGTAAAAAGAATGTTGAGGGGCTAGAGAGATGGCTCAGCAGTTAGGAGCACCTGCTGCTCTTCCAGAAGACCCAGGTTCAGGTCCCAACATCCACAAGGCAGTTTACAGCTGTCTGTAACTCCAATTCCACAGGATCTGATGCCCTCGCTGGCCTTTGTGGGTACCAGGCAGTAACATAGTGCACATACATATAGACAGGCAAAACATTCTAGCACATAAAATTAAATTAAATGATCTTTTTCAAAATGCGGACTTTATAACAAAGCAAAATGTCTATTACAGACTCTGACAGAACTACCTGGACCACCTTTTAGGGTCCTGTTGCTGTCTTTCAAGATACCACACAAACTCTAAAACTACACCAGTCATACTGCACAGTTAGGAACCAAGGGTAGACATTTTTATGACGATTCCTAAAGCTCTATTAGTTTAGAGACTTTGGACATCAAAAATATAAAAGCTCTCAAGAATCCTCGCAACAGCCCTACTGGGTTGTAATTGACAGCCATCCGTGTCATGTTCTCATAGAATCACACAGACACAGAGGAGTTAAACTATTACCCAGAGCGACAAGGAGTGGGAGGCACAGTACGGAAAGCAAGACGGACAAAGAGCCTGTTTCTGAGCCAGACACTGTCCCAAGTGCTGGAGCCTCAGCAGAAAACAAAAATGACCAAGTCCATTCTCAAAGACCTTACATGTCAGGGTCTGAGGAGAGAGTCTGGTGAATGTGGGGAAGACAGGAAGTGCTGTGGGAAATCAAAAGCAAGCAAACAAAATGTCAAGGAAAGGGAGGAGGAGGGAGTGAGGGAAGAGGAGGGCGAGAGGCAGAAGGGAGGGGGAGAGACAGGGAGGGAGGGAAGGGGAAAGAAATGCCGGGAGGGGATTGGGATGTTTACGACTTACAGCTGTTTTGAGTTTTGTTTGTTTTGTTGCTGTTGTTGTTATTCATTTATTTGTTTCCGTCGAAAAACAGAGGGTGCTCAGCAAGACACAAGGCAGAATTTCTGTCACAGTTTCAAGTGAGAGAAGACAGGCTCTCAGGACCACTCAGAAAGCTGAAGGTAGAGAGTTTGTATCTACGGCAAGACATGTGGAGTTATTTCAGTGTTGAAGGCTTCTGCCAGTTGACTAATATCTGAATAATTTTGAAGGCTCTTGGACATTGGGTATGTTCTTTGTTGCCTATACCTGACTCAAGACAATAATGTTGAAGGCTCTTAGACACTGAGTATGTTCCTGGTTGCCTATACCTGACCTAAGGCAATTTGCCCGAGTGTGTGGTAGCCTAGAATCTGAGCATTCTAAAAGGCAGATTTGGCACATGGATGTAACTGGCTGACAAGAAGAGAAACTGATTGGTCTCTCACCAGGTCTTCTGAACTGATGAAACAGCATTTGTAAGAATCTGCATCACATGGGGAAGGCCGCAAGTAAGCAGATTGGGCAGTGTGGGAAGGACAGGGCGAGCAGAGTGGGCGGGGCAGAGTGGGCAGGGTGGGCGGGGCAGAGTGGGCAGAGTGGGCGGGGCAGGGTTGCAGAGTGGGCGGGGCAGGGCGGGCAGGCCTTCAGAGAAGCGAAGTCTAGGAAAATACAGAGGGTAAAAGAACTAGCGGGCAAGTGAGGAAAATGTTCTGGTAAAAGTCAGGTGAGCCACTGGGTCAAAGCCCTGTGAATGCTGATAGCCTACAGCAGAAACTTAAACGCTCCATCACAAATGATGGCAAAAAAAAAGAAAAGAAAAAAGCGCCACAGTATTATTATCAGTAGCTGTGATTTTGTTACCAAGAAAAGTAAGATCTCATTATGATTGCTATAAACTGCATTAAAATATTTTGTGGCTCCTCACAGTGTGAAATTGCTGTAATTATCACACCTGCTGCTAGACTGTATTTAAATGCATTATTAAAGAAGCATACGTTTTCTTTTATGACAAAATTTGTGTTATACTTAATTATATTTCAAATAAGTACATTCATCTTATAATCTTACATATTTAACTACAAGAATTTAAAAATATTTTTCTAAGGGGAGTTCCCAGTGCTTCACAAGACTGCTAAAAGGTCCAACATATAGATGGGTACACACATTCACAGGAATACACATCTGTGTACAAACACATACACCCTAAAGGTGAGAAGCCTGCCATGGGGAATGACCTCACATACTCATTGGAAAGATGGGAGGAGCTAATGCAGAATTATAAAGTCTCAGAAGACCCACCATAGCCAAGTCTCACAGGAATAAAGACTTTCCTCATCACAACAGTTATGGAATTCCCAGCTGTGAGGGCAGCAAAGAACACAGAAGGAAGAATTTACATTTGTTTCTGCTACATGAAAGGAGAGAGCTTCAAAGCACAATGTTATATTAGGGTGAGCTTTTCAACACCAGTGACCATAAGAATCACACCAGTGTGACCTTACCGATGTGGTGGTTTTGAAAGAAAATGGCCCCCAAAGGCAGTGGCACTATTAGGAGGTGTGGCTTTGTTGGAGTGGGTGTGGCCTTGTTGGAGGAAGTGTGTCACTGTGGAGGTGGACTTTGAGGTCTCATACACGCTCAAGCCACACCCAGTGACTCAGTCCACTTCCTGTTGCCTGTGAGTCAAGATGTGAGAACTCTCAGCTCCCTCTCTAACACCGTGTCTGCCTGCATGCTGCCTTGCTTTCTGCCATGATGATAATGGACCGAACCTCTGAACTATAAGCTAACACCATGATTAAATGTTTCCCTTTATAGGAGTTACCATGGTCATGGTGTCTCTTCACAGCAATAGAAACCCTAAGACACCCATCAGAGAGAATACCTGGCTTTCTCCTGCTTGCTCTGCAATCCATTTCTCAGTCTGTGCAAACTGTACTTTCCTTGCCCAGGAAAGGTGTCAAGAGACATGAGAATGGGAGAAAAAGAGAAGCAAAGGTACTGATTTCCCCTCCTTTATACCAGCAGCAGCATCTACTGCTAGGCTCAGCATCCCAATACCCATCCTGATGAAGAGTGAGGTACATCCTCATAAAGGTCCTGACTTCTGGACTTTTGTCCTCTAGGCTCAGTTCCTTGGCTGTCATGCTGATCCTTTTCTTTTACTCCTTTATAATTAGGTTCCTATGTCAAGTTCCTTCCTTTTTAATATGAGTGGTAAGATAAATAGTATTAGCTGGAGGTTTGAGAGATTACTCTTCCAAAGGGCCTGGGCTCAATTCCCAGCACTCAGATGTGGATTCACAATTTGTAACACCAATCCCAGAGGATTAACCCTCTTCTGGCTTCCAAGAGCATCAGACACACAGATGGTTCACAGACATACATACAGGCAAAACATCCATGCACATAAAAATAAATAATTAAAATTTTTAAAATTGTATTAGTAATAACTTTCATTTTCTCCCAAGACAAACAAAAATGAGCATTCAATGTTGTATTACAGTTGTCACATACTCCCAGGCTTCTGTGAGAATTTAGATTTAATATCAAAATGTTGCCCATGTCAGAACAGAATCACAACATAAACGGGGCACTAGTGGCCCTTAGGCAAAGATCCTGTATGTGGGGGGAAGGGATGCAAAAAAAGACTTAAGAAAGATCCATACGGGAACAGAGAGCAGCACGGTTTGAGTTAGAGGTGGGGATATATTATATGATATTATATTTTATATTATATTGTATTACATATTAGAAGGACGTGTGATTTGAAAATGCAGGTATAAGGAGGATACATACTGATACTGGATAACCAAAGTTTAGTAGATGCATCTGTTAGATATTCTTCATCTGGATTTGGGGTTTGGGCCATGCAATACCTGGATTTCTTTCCTATTTGTACATCTATATGTGATTAGGATAGACATGAAATATTCCCCCAGGATTTGAATCCTAAGGAATTGACATAAAGATAGAGAGGTATGTCCAGTTGTTTGGGATTTGTTTTGCTTCAGTTTTGGTGGGGTTTTTTTTTTTTTTTTGGCCGCGGGACGGGGGTGTTGGTTGGTTGGTTGGTTGGATATTTTGGGGGGGCAGTGGAAATGATTGCATAATTGGATCCAATTGGAGATGTAGAGGGGTAACAAGGCTGAACCCTGATAATGATGCTCACCCGGAGTGAAACTGGCTGTTTGAGCTGCCCATATGGTTTGGTTAATTTTCCCCACTAGTTCTTCAGACTCCCTAGTAATTATAGGACAATCTACCTCCTCGCTCTGAATTCCATTTCTGTGTTAGGTAGCCATGGGATGGTTCCACAGCATGTACCCCAACAAACTTATTACAATTTTATTCCTGTTTTCATGCTATGGCAAATAAAATACGTTATTTCATTATGTTTTATGATTGTTTTCATACTGTAACTCTTATTAACTCATAATTTTTCAGAGTTTTGTTACATGACAATATAGGTATACACCAGCACACACATCTGCACATGACTAGTACATGAACTTGAAGCCATTGTATATAACAGGATCTTGTCGCATCGAAATACTCCAGCGTGCAGCTGTAACTCCAGTGGTGGAATCTAACAGGTACAAAACCCTATGATTAATCCTCAGGACTATTTAAAAAAAAATACACTCCAATAAGTTAACGTTGTAAATCATGGCTAATGATTTTTCTTGCTTTATTGGCAAAATTTTCCTAGAACAATCTCTCATGCCACATTTACTACCTAGAAATGACCTGAAATTTTTTTTCAATACATTGTTTTCTTTCAGAAGTTCAATAGCAATACCAGGAACGTCTTAGAATTATAGTTTCCCCTATGGTGTATCCAGTTAAAATTTTCTCCTTTTCTCTTTTACAGTAAAAGTACATAATGTCCTGCAGTAAATTAGCCATGTTATTTTAAGTCTTTGTTATATTTCTGCATGGATTAAACTCTTTTTAAACAATACCAAACCAAAAGTGAAGCTTCCAGTCAACCGTGTGGAATACACTTGTTCACATATAGATGGATTTGTGTGTGTGTGTGTGTGTGTGTGTGTGTGTGTGTGTGTGTGTGTGTCACTAAGCACTCAACACTTGTGGAGTTTTGAATATATTAGCCTTTCTAGAAGAGCCATAGACTGTCTAACAATAACCCCAACACCACACATATGACGCCCTCTTTTGAGCTGTTAGTCAGGAGAGTCCAAGAGACTGAGAAAACAGAATAAGCCATTGCTGTTGACCTTGATTACCTCCCAGAGGTGGAAGGCAATTGCTGAAATTTCATGCACTTCAGACAGAGGACCCAGAGGGCCTGAGCAGGATCTGACCTAAAAGCCTCCTCCCTGAGGACTGGTTTTCATGGTACCAGAAGATGCCATGCAAGTTTCCAAAGCACAGAAGGAACCAACAGTGCCACCCAATTATGATGCCTATGAGCCACAACAACCACCAGCATGGCACAATAACCCTAAGGGTGTAATAGTGGCACACATACCTTGGCAGTAACCAGTAACTCTCTGATTAGACTTAAATCCTTCTCAATGAGAAAGAAATCATGCCTGGTACTGGAATTGGGGGTGGGGGTGGAAATAGAATATATTTATATGACGGAGTTTGTAAAGAGTACAAATATTAATAATGAACATCTATGAAAGGCATCTACTTTATCAATGTCGTAGCTATCCCAGCCATTAGAATTAAGTAGTATGTTTATCACCTTTTCATCATTGTAACAAAATATCTGACATAAATCACTTAAAAAGCAAAACTTTCTGTGTCTCACAGTTTCAAAGGGTTCAACCCATGCTCACTTGGCGCCATTATTCTGGCTTATGCTGAGCATCATAGTGTAGAAGATGTGGTAGAGATTTCTCACCTCATAGCAGCCAGAAGAGAGGGCATGATAGGAAGGGTCAGGGACAAGTGCAATCCTTCAGAGGCCAGGTCCCATTCCCTAATCTCTGCATTGATGGAGTTAACACGTTCGTGGTCCAATTACCCCCATAAAAGAGCTGTCTATTAGAAATCAAACTTTTAGCAGATCATGGGGGCACTTCATATCTAAAGCACAACAGGTAGAAAGAACAGCGTATGAAAAAGAGCCCTGACGTCCCTTATATGTATGTCTTAATCTCTCTAAACCAGTGTTTTGTTGAGTTGTCTCTGTTTTTATCATGCTTGTATTACGTTTGTGTGTGTGTGTGTGTGTGTATGTGTGTGTGTGTGTGTGTGTGTGTGTGTGTGTGTTTACATGTTCAGACATACCAGCATACCATCAAATACCTATAGAAGACAGATGACAACCTGCCTGAGTTAGTTTTCTCCTTACACCATGTAGGTCCCAGGGATCGAACTCAGGTTGTCAGGCTGGGTGGCAGGTACCTTTATTCACTGAGTCATCTCTCCAGCCCTAGAGCTGCACCAAAGGTAGGAACATATTGGTCTGCTTCCTGATCCACTGAATACCAAGGAGCACACACCTGCGCTGCCATAAGCTCCGCTGTGGTGAAACTGCAGCCCCCTGAAGTCAAGAGCTAAATGAGCCTTTTCTTTCCTCAGATCCACAGGGATCTACGTATAAGAACATCTCAGCAGAGTTCCATGAGAAACAGATTAATTTCGATGGAGCACCTAACAACTACAACAGTCAGTATTACAACTGTGATTTCCATTTCTTTAAAGTGAACTTACATTTAAATATTAGCGTCTTTTAAATCATAGTTTAAAGCACTAAAAGAAGCATCCCCCTAACCTCGGAGATTTAATAAGTGAAAGCTCATTGCCATGCGAAACTCCTGGATGAGAAGATTGTTCAAAATATACCAGCTTGGTAATTTCTGTGTATAATTGTTAGGGATTTTATCACAGGAAACTATAAACTATGGGCATCTGGTCCAGTAATAAACATAGGTCATGTAACATGCATTGTACAAGTATGTGAAGTTTATCGTCCTCAGAGCTTCTGTCACAAATTTCAGGTGTTTCATTGTGAATCTGAAGGCTGCAAGGGTGTTCTTTTCTTTTTTGACATGTAAAACTGATTTAGAGTCAAAGCATTTACTTGGAAAAGCCAGAAGATGGCAGTAGTTTCTAAGGCTTGGGCATTCGAAAAACCCATGCAGCTTGAGAGTGGGTCATGTCTTGCCTCCTTGCTGGCATAAATGATGAGGTTCCACATTGCCATCAATTTTCCTAGCTTAATGTAAAATTCTGTTTGTTCTTCACTTTTCTCTGCGAATTAGAGAAATAAAGCCAGTAAGAATTAAATATCTATACAGAATGCTTGAATGATTTAAGATGAGCAAGAATTGACAACAGACATATGTTCATATTTTACTGATGGATACACTGAACGTTGCATAGCCATTTGGATAGAGCTTGGTTTATTCATGCCTTGAGTGCCTTTATCCTGGTTTCGATAGGAAAGCCATGTATATTTTTTTTCTGTGCAAGCCACCAGTACCTGTAATTGCTAGCTAGCTCTCAGGAAATGCTTATGCTCTCTGTTTTAAAGGAAGACCGCACTTTTAAATTACTACTTTTTTATTTCTAAATGATAAAGTTGAACAGCGTGGAGTCATACTCCAAAAAGCTTGTTCAACAATTCAAAGACAAACAATGAAAACAATTATGTATGTGGTTCTCTCATTTAATTGCGTTTGAGCAGGAGTGTAGTGAGAAGAAATTACTTCTATATTACTAAGAAGAAGCTAAGAACAAAGAGAGATTCTACATGTTTACACTCAAATCTAAAAATGAAAGCTGGAGAGACTAGCAGTGGCCATGCATTTTTACAAATGTATCCATCTGCTGCAGGGTACATTAATTTTCCTGGCAAAGTTTAATGTATATTTTAAGACGTGATATGCTACTCAACAACCATGCTTGAAAAAACTAGCATTCTGGAATCTTTCAAAACCAGCCGTTTCCAGGGAGGAGAAAAATCTATCTACCATCTGCTTGCTTCGTTAAAATACATATTAAGAGGGAAGAACAGAATTGGATTTTCACTGGCTCAGTGCTCCCTGGTGTCCATTCCACTGTGGTTATTGTATACAGCAGCCTATATAGAAAACAAGTCCCAAGGAAAACTCCACCACTGTATTTCACCTCTTTTACCTATATGCAAACACAGCAATACACTTTATTCTTAAAAAATACTTTAGTTAGAACAAATCAACTTGAAAATACTTAGTATTTTTCTAATATTCTCCCACCAACTAAAGGAACACTTTTCAAATCCATTGTGAAATCCTGAGATTGGAGAATATCATAACAACAGTTTGTCATGGAAAAGCCAAGATTTCTGTCACAAACCATCGAAGAGTATAATTAGTATTTGAGAGTTACAGATATAGAAACATTATTGTCAACTACTAAATGGAAACTGTTGTTTATAAAATAAACTTTATGAAATCATAGTTATATTTGGACAACTTAATTATGAAGAGCATCTGGTTTGTTGAGGTCATGGTCTTGTGTTTGGCTTTCAGCATTGGTATGTGATAAATTATTTAAATGTTTGAATGCTTTCCTATATTAGAAAAATAATGGTTATACCAATCAATTAAATGCAGCAAAATTTTTAGGTGCCCACTGGCAGTGGGGGTAAAATATCAAAACAGAGTAAGTGGTTTGATTTAATGAGAATGTTTTTTATAGATTCATATATTTGAGCACATGATCTGCAGTTGCGGGGGAGACTGAGGAGGTGCGGTCTTGTGGGAGAAGTATGTCACTAGAGGTGGCCTTTGAGGGTTTAAAGACGTGCTGTCTCCAGTTGCTCTCTCTCTACTCTGTGCTTTCAGGTCAAGATGTGAGCTCCTAGCTTGCTGCTGCTGCTGCAACCATGCTTGCTACTTTCCTACCTGTTCTTTGCATAGCTTCAGGGCCTTGAAAGAAATTGGAAATAAGAAAAGTTGGGGATAGGGACTGGACGCCGAAGCTACCAGAATTTTAGACAAGAGCTAAAGCCTGGGGACAAGAGCTGAAGCCTGGGGACAAGACCTAAGGCTTGTCTTTAAATGGTATAAAGAATGAAAATGTCTGGGATGTCTAAAGGCTCCATCTTCCTAATCTGGATTCTAGGTGCACTCCTGTTTCATCTACCATATTGCTGTGGAGAATACACAGACCTCCCCTGGTGATGGGCTGCAGCATCTTTGGTTCCTCCTACTGACCTCTGGTGTTCCCCTAGAGGCCCTGTTACACTGTGGGCTCAGAGTTACCAAAAGAGAAAACTTTCCAACTTTAGGTGAATTTTTTTAAAGACAGAGTTTTTCCAGAGAGCCCTGACTGTCCTGTAACCTACTATGGAGACCACCTGGACTCGAACTCACAGAAATTCACCTACCTCAGTCATCTGAGTGCTGAGATTAAAGGCATATGCCACCACATCCAGCAAAGGTGTATCTATTTTTGATGATATAAAATTGTGTTTGGATTTAATCCCAACTGTGCATGATGACAGGTACTATATTCCAACTTGTTCACTGAGAATAAGTACCATACTGTTTCCTTTCAATGGGTTGCC
>CABHPP010097007.1:7500-12989 GCA_902168425.1 Peromyscus attwateri | reverse complement strand
TCACGCTAGCTACCTATGCCCCCTTAACCTGCACAGCCTCTCAGTAAACATGCTTGGCCCTGTCTCACGTCCTATGTGGAATATGTTCAGAGTGATGGTGACCCCCACTTGCTTAATCAATGTAATGTTTCCACTCCTATCATTTTTTATATGGGAGGGGGGAATCTGTTTGGAAATGTGTAGTTGACCCCTGACCTGTACTCCCAAGGATGTCAGCACCTGAGTTTTGTCTAGTATCACATCTTCTTTGGTACTGTGACAGTACCCACTTATTTCCTGAGTGTTCTCACTAGCTCAGGTCAGGCACATATCACTTCCTATCTGAACACACAAAAGTCAAAATTTTACATGGTTTCTAGGAAACAAATAATTCCAATTCCCTGCTACCTACATGATGGCACATTTCTTTTTACTTGTCTTTTTGTAAGTATGCTTTGCATACTTTTGCACAGAGATTGTGACTCTGTGACTGGCTCTTGGTTTATCCAATCACATTCTTTAACATGGTTTATAACTCTGTTTCCACCCCTAACTGTCACTTGAGCCACAAATTCTGCCAGGTTTCCCTTTTAAAATTCTCTTGGTGCTTGGTTTAAAATTCTCTTACAAAACACACCTTAAATGGAGCTGTGTCTACTGATTTACCTGATCCATTATTTTCCATATTTCCTACTCAGAAAGTGGTGGTTTCATTTCAGCAGTCATGGACAATGCCTTCATTTTGTTCACACCCTCTATAGTTTCCAGCAGTCATGGGTGACATCTTCATTTTGTTCACACCCTTCTGTAGCTCTGACAAACTCCCTCAGAATTAAGCACACCCAAGCCTGCTCACTCTTGTTGCAGCTTCTGCCCTTGTGCTTCACAACTGTAACATCTGTTTTCCACACAGTGGCTAACAGCGCAGTGACAGAAGTGTAGATGCTGTATCATTGCACATCTCTCTGGAAACATCCCAAGGGTGATTCTTCCTCCACAGAGTATAATCTGCATAGTTTATATATTTTCTGGAAGATAGCCTAAGAGGTAGCCATATTTTGTGATTTTAAATCTTTCCAAACCCATTAGTACAGAACTGAAAGAGCAAATGGGAGTTTTTGAAATAGTAAAAGAAAAACGCTATTAACAATAGCTATAGAAAAACTCAGCAGCCAAGTCACAGCAGGAACTCAACAGTGGGCAGAGTTCACACAGAAGATAACTGCAGCGGTGTCCAGGTGGAGCTCTGACTCTCTCGGGCAGGAGCAGAGGGCATGGCTAAACATAAGACAGACAAATTAGCCAGGAAGAACTTATCGGACATCACAGCAGGGCATTGGAAGTGGTGTTTGGAGTGGTAGTGTGTGTGTGTGTGTGTGTGTGTGTGTGTGTGTGTGTGTGTCTATGTGTGTGTGTGTGTCTATGTGTGTGTGTGTGTGTGTCTATGTCTGTGTCTGTGTGTTCTACATAGTATTTCAAGTACTTGTCAAGCAAGAGTCATGGTCTTTCAAACGGTGCAATCAAGTGTTGTTTAAGGACAAACACAATACTGAGGAGGCATTTCTGAAGACAAGAGCTGATTTAATCAGTCATCAAAGATGGAAAAAATAAAGACAAAATCCAGATCAAGTTGGTTAGGAAGCCAAGGGATTCTGGAAAGTGATTGCCTTATACTTGGATGCTAGCAGAGACATCAGGTGAACTTTGACTTCAGGATGAAGATTCCTACCCTGAACTTGTAAGGTGGCAGGTAAGGAACTCTGCCATAGACGAGGAAGATTCCTGCCTCACACATTCTAAAAGAGTGAGCAAGCTGATCTCACACGAGAACGCACAATGCAAAGACACTAAATTCCAGGCCAGAGCTCACAAAGAAAATAAAAAGACAGCAAAGTCATATTTTAACAGACAATAAATATGTGCTAGGAAGTACAACCCACATGAGCCCATGAAAATACAACCTACTATTTCACTATCAGTGTAAAACAGAAGGAAAGTGAAGCAAACTCTGATGGAAAATGGACTAGAATTGGGAATGAAAGGAATTACCAAAACCAAAACCTGGAAATTAGATGTTAAAGTTGAAAGAGTTGGAATAAAAAGAAATATTCCTTGAGACTCCTTGAGATTTAGCACTGAATTAAAATGAACAAAAAATTAAGCAGAACACAAGGTTTATGTCAGCACAGAATAAACATGAACAAGGCAAAAATGAATGGAGCAGAAGGTAAAAGGAAAAAAGATATAGATGTTGAAGAAAGGAAGGAAGGAAGGAAGGAAGGAAAGAAGGAAGGAAGGAAGGAAGGAAAGAAGGGAGGGAAAGAAGGGGGAGAAAGGGAGGGTGGGAGGGCAAGAGGGAAAGGGAAGGAAAGGAGGGAGGAAGACAATCCCAGCAAAGAAACGATGACATCAAACTCTGTAATAGGAAAGCTCTCCTAAAACGATAACTTTTCCCTAAAGAGCTGAGCACACATGTTTAAAGGTTGAGCTGTGCATATGGAATGGCTAATACAGAATGGAAAACCCTAAGACATAATGTAACAAAAATGTGTTGGGAATCTAGAGCCATGATACAAAGACCTGAGTGAAGGGCACTGGGATGGGGAAGTAAACAGATGGTTGCGCTACGAAGTACTTATTGTCAACTTGACAGAGTCTGAAATCATGTGGGAGACGGCCTTGGGGCTTGCCTCTGGAGGATTGTCTCGATCATGTTAACTGATGTGGGCAGGCCTGTCTTAGTCATGCACAGGAGATCCTGGATTGAGTGAGCTGGAGGAATTGACTGAGGACTACCACACAGGCATCAGTCTCTGATGCTTGACTATGACGCAGCGTGCCCAGTGCCTTCCAGATCTCACTTCCTTGATTTCTCTGTCATGATCGACTGTAACCTTGAAATATGAGATGGAGTAATCCTTTTCTCCCTTAAGTTGATTTTGTCAGAGCATTTTGTCACACCAACAGGAAAAGTGACTGACAGTTGCCATGGCATTTCTAGCATTTCTCGACTGTCCTGTAAAAGCAGTGGATGGTCACCTTCAAGAAACTCAAGGAAGGAGAATAAGAATGAGTTTTCATCTGTTCACATTTGCTTCAGGATACAGAGATGCACGAAGACTGAGGAACACCACCACCGTGAACCCTGCCTGGCAAATGTGCTGGACTGTGAGACACAGATTGGGGGTACTTTGAGCAAAGACTAGGGGTACCTGCAGGATAGAGTACCATGGCAACAGAGGAGCAGAGCTGCAAGCAGCAGAGGCCTTCTCAACACAAGTGGAGAGCTGCCCTGGAGACTGGGGAAGAGGAGCCTGGAGACTGTTTCATGGGTGGTATACACCCACAGGAATGAATTATTGTGGAAAATTCTAGTTTCTCCTGTTAATGGTTAACATTGCCTGTCAGGATCTCGACACCTAGGAGACAATCATCGGGGTTTGTCTTTAAGAGAGCTTTTACACTAAAATGGATGGAGTCATCCCATGGGCTGAGCTCCTGGAATATAAACTGAAAATTAGCATTTAGACAAATGCTTGCTTCCTGACTGCAGGTTCAACATGATCAGCCTCCTGTTCCTGCTCCCATGGCTTTCCCACCATGACCTCAGAAATATGAAGCAAAATACTTTCCTTATGTTGCTTTTTCTAGGTATTTTGTTGTAGCAATGAGGAAAGTAAGAAATTTTCCTATTTCTCTGGATCCAGAACATAGCATGGAAGTTGGAACTAGCTTCCCAGCACCTATAAATACACCATCTCATGTGACTTGGGAGGTGTAAGTTAAGGCTTTCTGAATGAGGACATTTTCCTGAATTATCTAGGTAGCCTGATGTAATCATAGGCACAAAGGGTGGATAGAGAGTGAGGACCAAAACAGAGGTCCAGGAGGAGCACAGCTGCTCTTCCACTGGCCTGGAAGTTGGAGGGAGCTCGGACCTGAGAAGCCAAGAGTTCCAGAAGTCAGGAACACAGGATCCCAAGAGCCAAAAGCCCAGGAGCCCAGGAACCCAGGAGTGCTGGGGTCTGGTGACAGAGAAGCCCAGGAACACAGGGGAAGGAGGGAAGAAGCAAGAGCTTCGAAACGGAATGAGATTTTTCTTTTAGCCTCAGAGTCACCAGGAATTCAACACTATGGACTCATTTAGGTGTCTGCCCTCCAGAAGTGTAACATAACTTAGGAGTGACAACCTTGTAATTTATTGTAGTATCAACAGGAAACCAATATGATCACCAGTGGTTTATCTTGAAAACTGATCAAGATAAATCAGAAGTAAGAGCCAACCCTTTTTGTGTCATTTTTTAAAATTCTTTTCTCATATATTACAACCCAATCTCAGTTTCCCCTCCCTCCTCTCCTCCTGGGACTGCCCCTCCCCACCCTTCCTCTCTCTCTCAGATCCACTCCTCCTGTTTCCCTTCAGAAAAGGGCAGGTATCCCTGAGATATCAATCAAACATGGCATAACCAGTTACAATAAGACTGGGTACACTCCTCATATTAAGGCTGGATGAGGCAACCCAGTAGGAGGAAAAGGGTCCCAAAAGCAGGTAAAGGAGTCAGAGACAGCCCCCACTCCCAATGTCCCACAAGAACACCAAGCTATACAACCATAGCATATATGCAGAAGACCTAGGTCAGACCCTTACAGGTTCCCTAGTTGTTGGTTCAGTCTCTGTGAACCCCGAATCTCTAGTTAGTCGATTCTGGGGGCTGTGTTCTTGTGGTGTCCTTGACTCCTCTGGCTCCTACAATCCTTCCTCCCCTTCCTCCATAGGATGCTCCAAGATTCTTGCGATCACTCCTGCCTGTTCTTGACACAAGACATTCAAAAGAATGTCTCCTTCTTGGCTCAAAGCAAGGCATTAGCACAAGGCATGTGAGAATATTATTCCACAACTCCTAATAAAGCCATGAATATATACCTCAAGTACAGTGAGCTGCAAATGTCACAAAATAAGAAACACTACTGTTAACCAAAGCACCATACAGCAAGCCAAGCAAGATTAAAGAAGACACACGCTCACCCTGTCCGTCCCTCCGTGTCTATGCAGACAAACTGACAGAGAATATGAGGAAGTGGACCGCATCAAACTGCAGCATAAGAAGGCAGCCTGCATCCAGTGAGAGCACCCATCAAGCAGTAGGTGGCCAGGACACTGAAGGACAGACACGAAATATTTAGAGGTTGACAGATCCATTCTTACAGAGATAAGCGTGGCTATGGTAACTGTTTAGAAATATTTCTTTAAGTGAACACTCTGAAGGAATATATTAGAGATATTACTCTAAACCCTAAACTAGGAGTTTTAAACAACCTGAAACACTTTCTCACACATTCAGAGACTGGAAAGCTAAGATTAGGTAGGCAGCTTGCATGAGTCTGGTAGGGGCCTGTCCCCAGGATATCTTCTCATGAGAGACGCTGCTCTGGCTAGTGAGGATCCTGGCCGAGCTTTCTCAGCTGAGCTTGTGAGCTCATATTCAGGCTCCAATTCCAGCCCTTGGGCC
>CABHPP010097007.1:0-2500 GCA_902168425.1 Peromyscus attwateri | reverse complement strand
ACTGATGGCCACATTCTTGTTTCAGAGTTTGTCAGAGGGCAAGGAGATCCCCCAGGCACAGGAGAACACACACGTAAACACATACAAACATGGGCAGTGCACTTGAGGCCTCTTTCTAGTTTTCTTCTTCCTGAATGGCTTGGTGTCAAATTAGTTCAAGAAGTTAGCCAGGTCTAGCGAGGACTCAATGTCATCCCTGATGTCCAGATGAAGAAACTCATATCTGAGCTGCAAGGCAGAAAAGATAGAAGAAACTCACTGGACTCAGAAGTGAGATTATTCTTCCAAGGGGTGACCACAGGGTCAGATGGAAGAAAATTCTGGTGTTGTGCCACAGCCCAGTGGCTGTTCCTTGTCTCCTGACTCACTGGAAGAGTGACTCCAGAGATTCAAATACAAAGGAAAGATCAAGAGGTAGAAACACTGATGTCCTCATTCTGATCTTCACACATTGTCTACTTGTGTGCAAATGTCACACTGCACCCCAAATGTGTAGCTATTATGTAAATTAAAAACTCAAAGAGTGTTTGAGATGAAAAGATGACCTTCTTTTCCCTCTCATATTACCAATACAACTGAAATTAAATTCTCTAAAGCTACCTAAATTAAAACATTAATATACACTAATTTGTTTGTTTCTTAATTAAAATTTTTTAAATTACCAGACAAAACCTAAAGTATCATAAAGAAATTTTCAAACATAAATATACTTTACTTAATTCTCCCTCTTCCCATCTATCCATCACCTCCACTCTTCAGCTTCCTCTTCTAACCTGTCCTTCTATGTGCCTGTGTGTGTGTGTGTGTGTGTGTGTGTGTGTGTGTGTGTGAGTGTGCACTCAGAAGAGAGAGAGAGAGAGAGAGAGAGAGAGAGAGAGAAATATGTCCAGCTCCACATTTTCAGAAATTAATGTATTTAACAAAGCTTTAAAATTGTCTATGTCAATAGCCAACTTCTACCATTATTTTACACATTTGGAAAGCTAAAAATTTTCTTTATAATAATATACCACGTGTTTTCTCCTGTCCTTCCTGACAAGAAAATGCTATTAAAATTCACAAGGCCCTATGCGTTATCATAACCCTTACAGGGGTGATTTTCCCAAGATCTCACCACACAGAAGCAGAAGTCGCTTCTACAACAACACTAGCAAGTGAATACCGCCCCTCTGAACCCAGAGATACTCTGATGCCTGTGGAAGAAGCCATACAGCCTGGCAGAGCCTGGGCTCAGGAAGCTATCTCACCACGGACCCCATGACAGTCACTAAGGAAAAAATAGATGAAGAAAAGTCCAACTACACCTGTGGAGATGGCTCAGGGGGTAAAAAACTTGCCACACAAACATGAGAACCCGGGTCCACTCTGTAACACATGTAAAAGCTGGGTACAGCAGTGCCTGCCTCTAGTCCCATCGCTGTGATGTGGACACAGAAGGATCCCTGGAGCCAGTATACTGAACAGCAAGCCACAGCTGCAGTGAGAGACCATGTGTGTGTGGTTTTTTTTTTTTTTTTTTGAGAGACCATGTTTTAAAAAACAAGGCAGAGAGCACCCAAGAAAGAGATCTACAGATACCCACCTCCTCTTGCACACTCATTTGTACTTGCATCTACATGTGTGTTTTCTACACAAATATAACACATGTGTGCATAAACACACACACACACACACACAGAGTAACTTTTCTATCATATGCCATCATAAAGGCAGCCGCAAGGGTGCTTAGAATC
Organism: Peromyscus attwateri; assembly: GCA_902168425.1. Taxonomy (NCBI): domain Eukaryota; kingdom Metazoa; phylum Chordata; class Mammalia; order Rodentia; family Cricetidae; genus Peromyscus; species Peromyscus attwateri. Next base: position 767 of record CABHPP010097007.1, on the reverse strand, counting down.
ACACTCAATTTCTCCATGGGGCTCACTCTGGGAAACAAGCTGAGATGAAAGAACAGAGCTATGAAAATCTAGAGGGGCTGGCACTGTCTCAGAACGGCTGCCCTTTAAAAAAAAATGAAATGAGTTTAGTTAAAGAGATTTCAATTTCTGAAAGGCAAATTTGATTCTGAAAGAGGTTTTCAAATTCCACACATGTGTGCGGCCATGCTTCTGTCCCGCTCCAAGGTGAGTAAATGATCCATTCCACGGATCACTCATTTCACGTGGCACTGTAATGAGATTTGGAAGCAAATTGGATGGGCTTGAAATTATAATGGTTGCCATTGACCAAAGTAACTCCAGTGTTCTGTTTTTACAAATGATGGCTTATAAAAAATAATCTCCCCTCAAAGAAACTCCAATCAACTCCTTTATATGTACCTGCCAAATGTCTGTTACCTAAGCTAATCGATATAAATGGTCTCTGCAATTAGAAAACACAGCTCTGGAGTGTGCAACACCCACATTCTCCTAGAGAGGGCATCAGGCCAGGTCTGTGGGACTCAGAGACAGAGTACACATCCACTCTGACACTACAGTCTCCTGAACATGGACTGGCTGAGGGAGTCAGGTCTGAAGGCCCATGTTCTTGTACCAGGGACTCTCCAACCCCAGGGAAAGTCTTCCTGAGATGAGTCAATTGTTCAGCTCTCAAATGATGAAGAGGTGCAAGGAATCTAAGTTGGCACACAGTAGGATATTTTCCATTGACTTAGTGGGTGTTAGGT
>CABHPP010097005.1:0-14865 GCA_902168425.1 Peromyscus attwateri | reverse complement strand
ATAGAAACTTGTTGGATGAATATGAAATGTGGCACTTAAGAATTAGAACACAATTCCAACTGTTTCTGGAATGGCCCTAAACATACTTCTGCCATTTTATCCTATATATTTATACAAAGTAGAATTCTCAGCAATGATGACTATAAAATCCTCATTGCTTAACTCTTAAAAAAGTTGAAGGTGGTCCAGCGGTGGTGGTGCACGCCTGGCCAGCCTGATTTACAGAGTGAGATTCAGGACAGGCACCAAGAATACAAAAAAAAACCCGTTCTAAAAAAACCAAAAAAAAAAAAAAAAAAAAAAAATTGAAGATGCTCTACGTTCTGCAGTATCAAGTATTGTGCCCACTTCTAATCATTTCTATAAGTACATCCACCTCATTAGTATATAAATTTATTTTATCTCTAACAAATGTATATTAAGTAATTATTTCTGTGTGTATATGTATATTCCTGTGGTTAACATATGTGTATCCATGTGTGCACATGTGAGTGTACCTTGGGTATCATTCCTCAAGGGTTGTCCATCTTGCTTGTCAAGACAGAATCTCTCAATCTCACCAAGATGGCTAGACTGGCTAGCCAGCAAACCTTAGGTTCCACCTAGGGACACCAGGACAGGTGGGGTTACAATATGTGCCACAACACTTGGCATTTCCACAGGGGTTCTTGAGATCAAAGTCAGATTCTCATGCTTAGATGGAAAATACCGTACCAACCAAGGTACCTCCCCAACCTAGAATTATTTTATTTGAAGTTCTTCATGATTTATTTTTAGTCAGTGTTTGATTTGTTTGCCTCTTTAATGTTCCTATACACCCCAAGTATAAAGGCAGTGGTGGCGCACGCCTTTAATCCCAGCACTCGGGAGGCAGAGGCAGGCTGATCTTTGTGAATTCGAGGCCAGCCTGGTCTACAGAGTGAGTTCCGGGAAAGGTCCAAAGCTACACAGAGAAACCCTGTCTCAAAAAAACAAACAAACAAAACAAAACAAAAAAATTGCTCAGGTTTACAAGTAGAAAAAGTTGCAAGCCTTGGTTTGGACGAACTTTGCTCTTACTAAACAGTTTCTTATAAACATTGCTTGCACTTTTAGAGTATAGGCTATAACAGATTGCTATTACATCAGCTTAACCTCTTGGAAGAATCATTTTGGTTATTATTTATAGCTTCGGAGCGACGCGATACATGGACTAGTAAGCATGGCTCTTTGTCAAAGATACAGAGGGACTGAGATCATTTCTTTCCTGTAGCACTGTGCCTTTGTCTGTTGAAAGCAACGAAAGTGTGTCAGAAATACAAAGAGATCTTGTTATCTGCCGAAGGGTCCCAGAATTCCTCCTGCTGGCACGTAGCACTCTGTATTTTTTTTTTTTTTCCGTGCTATGAAATGAAACAGGGAAAGTTTATAAGGAACTCTGGAAGTTCAATCACCTCATCTGGTATTAGTGTTGTAGGTGACACATGCATGCATCCGAAAGCTGTACACAGGTTATCAAATCCTCTGTGGTCACTTTCCCACCTTCAGTAACCATTGGGCCTTGTTTGCTGTTGCTCTGGCCCTAGGTAAGCCCGAGAACACAATGGAAGTCAAGTGAGGCTCAGCTTGGTTACCTGTCTCTACAACAGTCCGCACAAATCTACAACAGAAACGGGAACCTTTGGCTGCTGTTAAGCTAAAAGTCTATTCAGAATCCCTAGGTGGCATCGAAAGCATTTAGACTCATTTCATTCACATGTCAGGTAAAGGCTTTCATTTAGCAGCGAGATGAATGCTGAATAATGGATCTTTTGAATAATGTAATTAAGAATTCATTAGGGGGGACTTAAAAAAAATGACAGAATGCAATGTGTGTGTACTCCCTCCTCTGAACTCCCAAAATGTATCATACAGTTGATGATTAAAAAAAAAATCATCAGAGAACCAATTAGAAAATACTGGCATTTCATTTACAAAATACTGACATTAAAATTCAATGAGGAACAAATATATGTTTGAATTTATTAGAAATTATGTTAAATCAGGATTAAAGATCATTTTTATTATTTTAAAATGTGCTCATAATATGACAAAGGACTTAACCAACACTCTTTTCCTGAAAGGATCCCTCAGTGTTCCCTGTGTGAACCTTACACTATTGAAGAAATTCACTTTGTTCTTGGATAACTGATTTAAATGAGAAATGGCAAACTTCTCTTTCTATTCTTTGCTTTATTTTAATTTAAATGATGAAGAGGTTTAAAACAGACCCAAAATGCAACAGCAGGTTAATTTGCCTGTAACAAAAGCAAGTGTTGCTGCTATCTCCTATTACTGTTAGTCAGGTGAGAGGAAGGATGTTAAAAACAAAATTGATTAGGGCTTCTCAGGGGTCAGACATTCCAGTAGGCTTACCACCCCCAGACCCCCATGATCTCAATTGCAGCATCCACATGCATATACTTCTGGGGAAAAGGAGACACAAGAAAAGCCCAGAGTTTGTAGACATCAAAGCCCAGTGAATATGAACCTCGGAGACGTTTCTACCTGGGCAATGTTAGAGTTTACATTTTTTTTTTCTTGGAGAAGTTACCATTTGTATCTTAGGAATACATCTTCATAGCATTATCGATCATCTGTCTCTTTGCTAGGGAAAAGAGCACATTCCTGCTCTTGTATTTTTCCCTTGGCATGTTACAAATGTGACAATACATACATAAAATTTATTGTATTTTTCCATCCTTGTCAATTATATGAAAGAAAAGGCCCAGAAATCAAAGGAATGAATCAATTCATTTGCTTTCATTGCTAAATACTTGATCAATTAGAAATCAACTTATATTAACACATGGGCTAAAATTATTTTGTTTTACTTTTTGCTTTGCTTGAATTACACTGTTTTGAAAACTAAATCAACTTGAAGGAGCTGCATCAGAGCCTCAAGGAACTGTACAAACTGATCTGTGAACAGAGCTCTGGTTTCCTGCTTTCTTTTGAGAATTCTGGCCCAGGGGAGATAGAGTCTTAACTCACAGTTATGAGAAGGTAAGTGATCTAATGACCCTCTCTGAAAAGTTAAAAATAAAAACACACCCCCACCTCCAGATGGAATTACTCATGCAGACGGTCTTCGGAGGTTTGAAGTGCTGACTGCATTCTTAAGGTTTTCATTTTCATTTCGAGGATCACTTCTTTAAAAGATTTCTCCGAGCTAATTGGAAACAGTAAGACCTAATGGAAGGAACAAAGACTAAGGGATTGCAAATGGGGAGGTTTAATCCTGGCCCTGTCAGTGACTACTGCTTTGTGTTTCAACCACGTTGAGTCCTTCTGTCTTTCTTGTGCTGTGTGTGAGATTGGGAATTGCCAACTCCTGACTAGCACTACACAGGTGTGGACAAGAAAGTGGTGAAAGATGTTGCTCCCAATATTATTACAAGAGCAATTTTTTTTTATTAAACTTCTTTATTGATTCCTTGGGAGTTTCGTATCATGCACCCCAATTCTGCTTGCCTCCTGGATCCCCAATAACCTCCGCTCACTCCTCCAGTGCCCCTCCCCCAAGAGCAATATTATTTGTAACAGAAATGGATATTTGTGGCCTTGAAATGTGATAGAGAGATTAAAAAAAGAAGAAAAGAAAAGGCAACTTCACAATCTGACTTAATATTATTATTAATATTATATTAATATTATAATATTATTATAAGACCTATATCTTAATCTGTCTGTAGTTAGGGTGAAACTACCCAAAAATCCCACATGTAAGTGGATAGAGTGGAGGTCGATTGATGTAACAAATTTCTAAAAACAGAGGCATATTTCACCCTGGTTTACAAAAATATATTTAATCTCGTCATTTTGAAGCCAAAAAAAAAAAGGTATCTTCTAGATACTCTTTTAAATAATGGTGTGTGCTGGCTAGTCTTCTATCAACTTGACACAAACTAGAATTATCTGAAAGGAGGGAAACTTCATTGAGAAAATGAGAAAATGCCTCCATAAGATCCAGCTGTAAGGCAGTTTCTTAATTAGTGATTGATGGGGCACAACTGCTCATTGTTCCATCCCTGGAGTGATGGTCCTGTGTTCTATGGCAGAGCAGGCTGAGCAAGCCATGCCATGAAAAACAAGCCAGTAAACAGTACCTCCCCATGGCCTCTGCATCAGCTCCTGCCTCCAGGTTCCTGCTCTGTTTGAGTTCCTGTCCTGACTTCCTTCAATGATGAACAGCAATGTGGAATTGTAAACCAAATATACCATTTCTTCCCAACTTGCTTTTTGATTATGGTGTTTCATTGCAGCAATAGGAACCCTAACTAAGACAATTTGGTACCAAGAGCGGGATATTGCTGAGACAGACTTGATCATCATTTTGGGTAGATTGTGGAAGGACTTTGAAACTTCAGGCTAGAAAAGCCATTGAATGTTGAGTGTTCAGTGCACTGTTCTGTAGGACCTTGGAAGACAGAAGATGGAGGCCTGGCTTGTGAACTTTCAGAGGGAGGTTTAAACTCTTTTGGTACCTTTGGCTATTTTAAATTGATTCTGTTGTTCTGGTTAGCTGAGGCTAAGAGTAAATCATAATTAGCAAGAGACTAGCACCATTGAAGTAAAATCTTTGCATTACTAGGACATTTGAGATGCTGGCTATCGGAGCTAAGACATTGGCAGTGATTGAGAAGAGACCAGCATCACTGAGGTGAAATCTTCTGGGAAATTTTTCCTCGGGGTTAGTACACATAAGCTGTGTTCCAGAAGTGGCTGAGGTTGTACCTTGTGCTGGCAGCAGAACTTGGTAGGATAAGTTATCCAAGTGGTATTGGTTTTGAAGGAATGAAGGAATCATAGAGAACAGCTGAGGTTTAGCACTCTGAGCAGCCAGGAGAGGCACTGGTGAAGGTACAGCCTCATTGGCAGTCGGAGGTCCAGGTCTGAAGGGGTCATGCCAAGAAGTTGAGGCTTGGCACCATGAAGAGAGCCTATGAGAGGCCATTGGTAAAAGTGCAGCTCAGTTTCAGCAGAAGACCCCAGTGTACTGGAGATGCCAGTACCATGGGATGACCACCAGGAACAGCAGCAGCAATGGAGTGGAGCCCGCTGGAGCCTAGAAGATGAGCTGTGTGTGCTGCAGAGGGCGGAGCTGGAGAAGTGACTCAAGCTTTTTAGAGGAGCCCAGAAGATTTTGAGTAAATCCCAGAAAATTGGACATTGAGTTGTTTATACTGTTGGAGTTTTTTCTTTTCTTTTCTTTTTCTTTTTCGTTTTTTTTTGGTTCAGATTGTGACTGCACCTTAGTCCTTCCCTCTTGAAGAAGGTATTTAATTTTTATTTTTACAGGATCCCACAGCTGAAAGACTTGGAAATTTTAAATGAGATGAAGAGAATTTGGACTTTTAGATAGATTTTTGGTCATGGTGCCTCATTACAGCAATAGAAACCCTAACTAAGACATGTGTGAGGAAGACATAAGCTAAGGTGATGACAAGCAGGCAACCCTCATAGAACTGTCTCCTGCTGAGTGCAGAAGGAACCTGTGTTTAATGATAGGCTATGGTAAGAAATAAAGAAAGAGCGTCCTTTCTACAAGTGTGACTGGCTATGTATGAATTTTCTCTCATAGATTGGTGTACAGATTTTCATTTGAGTTGTGAAGAAGTGAATGGCCCTGCTTCCTGCGCACGGGGAAGACTCATACTTCTAAGACCCAAGGTCCTCAGCCTTGATATGACAGAAAATAAATAAAATAAAATAAATTAATTCTTCCAACCTTAAATGAGTTGGAAGCAAATTCTTCAATAGTTGAGGTTCTAAATACTTGAATGCATGGACTCTGCTACCAGTGGAAAGTAAATGTACATCAATTTCAGCAAAGAAGTGGTAATTTGTTATCTATAAAAGAAAAGGACAAAGGATGATCTCTACAGTATTTAGGGATTCTACATACACTACAGAGACCCAGGGCTTGGAGCAAAATGTAAGAAAATGCAAATAATAACTCTGAAATGTTGACAAATCATAGAATCTCAGAATTGTGTGGGAAATAAATTTTGGTAAGAATGGGCCTACAAGCCAGTGAGTTTGAGGAAAATGGAGTTCGAACAATATTGAAGGGCATCTAAGTTCCTCTCCACATGTGGCATTCATTAACAGAGACACACACAGACACACAGACACACACACAGGATAATATATTGTTTCTTTTAGAGTTTATGTTCATTCTTTCTATTTCAGTGAAAGCCTAGGAAATCTGTTAGTAGGGAAAAATCTAATATTATCCCCACAAATATATCTAGTAACATATTATTCATTCATTACTGTACATCCCAATCAAAACTGAACTTGAAATATTTAACTTCTAGATTTAAAATTTTAACTTATAGAGTAAAATAATTGGTGTATTTTCAGAAAAATCAATATATTTATACATACTATCATCGTTCACTTCTGCTCTTTGGTCTTTTCCTGTTATGGACTGAATTCTTTTCTATATTTCTCAGTAATCTCCTTTTTTCCTAATGCCTCTTTCTCTTCTGTTCTTTGTTTACTTTGCACAGTATTTTCCTTTACATCTCCTCTCCAGCTTTCTTTAGACTTCTGTTCCGTCCTCACTAGTGCTCTCTCATGTGTTCCTGTCCTGACCACCTCCTCCTCCTTTGCCATCTTTTCTGTTCAATTTTGACCCGTGGTAGCTGGTGATATTTAGTTTGGAGAAGGGCAAGAGAAAGTGGTGACTTAAATGCTCTCAATTTATTTCAGGAGCAGGTATGGATGAAGGTCCTTAGGTAGACAAAGTTTAAAATGAATATCTCTTATTCACTGTCTTTGGAAGACTTTAGTCTGGTTGGAGAAAATAATGTCCTCATGTGAAAAGAAAATCAATGCAGAAGAATGGGAAATTTCTATATTAGAAGTTAATATAGCCATTATCACAGTGCAAATGAGTTGAGTAGTGAGTGGGCTGTTGATTCAGAAAGTTTTACCTTGTGTTATATTTCACATTACCTCTTATTAGAGTAAGGGATGAACATGTGCTAAGGGCACTATTTAACAGTAAATGGCAAAGGAACACTAACAACTGAACTACGTTGGGTGCCATTTCGAAATGCAAAGAAAAATTATCAAGAGATGCAACTGCAGTCATATTAGGAAGATCATTTAAAACAGCTTCTTCATGTTTGCACAAATACGTGGAGAGATGGCTCTGCTTAAGAGTGTTTGCTGCTCTTCCAGAGGACCCGAGTTGGGGACTCAGCACCAGTGTTGGTTTGAGAGTATGTAGCAGGAATCTTAAAAGTTCTTATTAATAAAAACAAACCTGGAGCAAGGTATTGAGGTGAATACTGAAAGATCAGAGAAGCAGAGCAAGCCACAGCTTCCTCACCTTGCCAATTCCTCAGCTGATCTTGTATCCTCAGACTGGATGCCTCTCTGGTGAACTGTGCTGCTCAAAAGCCTAAATGCTTAACCAGCTGAATGCTTCTAGTTTTTGGTCTTCATGCCTTATATATCTTTCTGCTTTCTACCATCACTCCCTGGGATTAAAGGTTCACTTCCTGGGATTAAAGGCGTGTGAGTCACCATGCCTAGCTGTTTCCAGTGTGGCCTTCAACTCAGAGATCCAGATGGATCTCTGCCTCTGGAATGCTAGGATTAAAGGCTTGTGTGCCACTATTTTCTGGCCTCTATATCTAGTGGCTGTTCTGTTCTCTGACCCCAGATAAGTTTATTAGGGTGCACAATATTTTGGGGAACACAATACCACCACAAGAGTGTGTGGGGATTTTATTCTTAATTGCACCAGACTGGAAAAATGAAAGTGTCCTTCAACTAGACAAGCTCTTGTCACTCCATACATGGAATAACTGTAAATAGATTTAGAAAGTAGCCACTGGCACCTGCAACCCAAGGATGGAGCTCAATGCCCTGTTGCTTAACCAGTTAAGGGTATCATATAATATAAGATGAATCTCTTGGTTCTAAATTTTGTCAAAATTGGGCAAAATTTTAGGTATAGAAACATACCAGTAGTCATGAAGAGCTGTGGCTCTGGTAGGGGACTGATCTAACAGTTATGAGAAAATTGGAAAAATAATAAAACTTGGATTTTGGTAGTGAATACCAAAATATACTTGTTTGTAAAGATTCATAAAAGTATATGACTAAAGTGTAACTTTCTTTTTATTTTTTCTAGACAGGGTTTCTTTGTGTAGCAATCCTGGCTGTCCTGGAACCTGCTTTGTAGATCAGGCTGGCCTCAACTCACTGAGATCCACTTGGCTCTGCCTCCCAAGTGCTGGGATTAAAGGTATGCACCACCATGGCCCTGCTAAAGCTATAGCTGGGTGTAGTGTCACAGTTTACTTTATTTTATTATTATTTTTTTGGAGACATGGTTTCTCTGTTTAGCTTTGGAGCCTGTCCTGGAACTTGCTCAAGTATAACTTATTACAGGGGCTAGTGAGATGACTCAGCCATTAAGAGCACTGTTTACTCTTTTAGAGGACCAAAATTTGAGCCACAGCACCCAATGGCAGTTCACATCCATAACTCCAGTTCCAGAAGATCTGATGCCCTTTCTGGTCTCCGTAGGCACTGCATGTACATGGTACATAGTTTCAAGTGCAGCCAAAACACTCATACATGTAAAATATAACTTATGTGTTAAGTTCTATTTCAGTAAACCCAGAAACACACTGTGTGTGCAGTGGTGATTGAGAGACAAAGAGAGTGGGATATGAGATTAATCAGAATGTCGTACACACACACACACACACACACACACACACACACACACACACACACACGCACACACACAAAAAACAAATTTTTGAGCCAGTGAGATGTTCAGCAGGTAAAGGTGCTTGCCACCAAACCCGACAACTTGAATTCAACCCCCATGACCCATATGGTAGAAGAAGCAAACCATCTCTTCTAAGTTGTCTTTTGACCTTCGCATATATGCTGTGGCATGTCCCCCATTCCCATGGACATGTGGGTACATGTGCACAGCCTCACACACAAGTACTAAATGTAATTTTGAAAAGTCATCTTTTGAATCTGATGATTGTGAAGCCTAAGGTAGGTGAGAGAGGTGTGAGGACAAGGGAATGAGCAACTCTACTACAGACTGCACAGGCTTTACTCAGGAGAGGCCTGTGGAGGGGAGTGTTGGTGGTTTTTCTCACTCTTTTTGGGGGAGCTCTCTACCTAGCTCCCAAGTAAATTACACACGGAGGCTTATTCTTAGTTAAGAATGCCCGGCCTTAGCGTGGCTTAGTTTCTGGCCAGCTTTCCTTAACTTAACTTATCCCGTCTACCCTTTGCCTTTGGGCTTTTCCCGTTCTTGAACTTCTGAAAATCTTACTCTTACTCCTTTGCTGGTTGTGTAGCTTGGTGACTGACCCTGACATCCTCCTCCTTTTCTGGTTCCTCCTTTTATTCTCTCTCTCTTCCCAGATTTCTCCTCCTATTTATCCTCTCTGTCAGCCCTGCCTATCCTTTCTCTGGCCTCACTATTGGCCGTTCAGCTCTTTATTAGATCATCATGTGTTTTAAACAGGCACAGTAACACAGCTTCGCAGAGTTAAACAAATGCAACAGAAACAAAAGTAAGTAACACACCTTAAAATAATATTCTACTACAGGGGGTATCCAAGACTCCAGTCCAAGAGTACAGAGACTGTGTCATCCACAAACAGACTGGGACAGTGAACAGAAAAGGTAAAGAAGGGGGTGCACTGGAAGTGTTTCTTTTCCCTTGTGGTTGGCTGTTGCTAGAGGTAGCTAAATAAGTAAGGTGAGTGGTGGCTAAAGAATTTCAGGTGGTTGATAAACATTTCTTGTGCCCATCATTACCAGGGACCAGTAGGAAGGGGAGGGAAAGATTCTAGAAAGGAAGTTAGTTTAGGGAATTATCCTTATTTAACAAAATGGGGGAGCTTTACATAATGGAGTGGCCATGGCTAGCATGGATCAGGTACTGTAGAGCAGAAATTGAGTTTGAAGTCTTTATCAAGGATAAGTACTGCCTCACCTGTTATGAGCTTTATTTAGTTTTAATTTAATTATACAAAATTTTCTCAGTTGGGCAAGTGCATAGTTTTCAGAGGAATTTGTCTAGGATAGAGTGAGGAGCAAGGACATCCAACTCAAAATACTGCTGCACTTGAAGACAAAAAGCACGAGTGGAAAGAGGACTACAAACTTTGGGGCCAATGGAGAAGCATTTCTGGGGAGCCTTCTGAATATTCTTTGGATAGCACGTGCTGAGTTTCTTTCTCATGTTTTCCACTTCATAGGCAATCTCAATTATTTTTCAAATAATCTTATACAGTACATATTGTTTAATCATGCTTAGCTTCCTGATATGAGTTTCAGATCAATTATTTTGCCTAGAACATGGCTGCAAAATGATTCAAATTCTATATTGTTTTAATTGTAATGGAACTTTTAAGGTTAATAACTTTTAGATGCTTCTTCAAATTGTATTTGTTCATTGGATGCTCCTCATTTTTGATATTCGTGCCTAAGTGAGAGATTGTCTTCTGAGTGAACTCGAGTGTAGGTTTTCCAGTGGTTTCCTTTCATGGATCTTAGAGAAAGGGTAAATTAAGGTGGCAGCTTTGGGGTTTTTCTGCCATTTCCATATGCACATTTTCTAATATCTGTGTAGTTGGAATCATTTGCAGAGGGTGTATTTTCTTATATAGATACTATTAAAACTTATAAGAATAAATAACAGAAAAATTGTTTTGTTATCCTGAGGTTAATAACTGGTGTTTATAAGGCTGACTGAAGCATAACTCACCCCTTGGGTTCATGTCTATTAAGTTAGTATTAGGGGACAGTTATGAGCAACAGAAGGGCTTCAAGAGATCCCTAGGGCAAAAATGACTTTGGTGGACTAAGAGGCAGGAAACAGGCCTTCCCCAGACTCAAAGCCTTTGTGGCCAATGGAGAAGCTGTTTCTGAGTGAGGAAATGGAGATGGGGCAGAGTGGCTGCTGTTAACAATAGCAGAGTTATTTCATATCAAGTGACAGCACCAAGCATCATTGCACTGAAAATAAGACAATTTGAGTCTCTTTTGTGTTCCTAAAATTATAAGAAATCAGGGCTAGTGTGGCTTAGCTGGTAAAGTCACCTACTGCAAATCCTGATAATTGGAGTTCAATTTATGGGGTCCACAAGATAGGAGAACTGGTGACTACAAGTTGTCCTCTACCCTCCATACATGTGCCATAGCATGTGTATCCACACACATGCATGGTAATAATAAATTTAATTTAATTTAAAAATCTGTCAGTAAATGAGCAACAGTTGGGCTGCTAGGTGGACATGGCACAACATGGTTGATGCTATTCAGAAAAATCAAGTGCTGACTATGCCATGGATTTGTGGAAAGATGGACTCTGGCACACATGGGGAAAACACTGTTAGAAGGTCACCCCCAAGAATGTGAGTGCTTTCTCAATAGGCCTGGGAAGAAAGCCTGAGTCAAATATATTTCCACCCTTTGCATTGTGAGCCTTATGCCCCAGGACAGTCCTGTGTTACCAGTGAGCAGCCATTCTAAGCAAAGGTGATGTTACCTGTTAATTTCAGGTGAACTACACCTTCTGCCCTGCACCACTTTTCATCTTCATTCTAGCCAGTGAGTACTCCACCTCCTGCCAGAATGGCTTCTGTTATCATGTAATAAAGACTCATCTAGTGCATACAAATTATGACTTTGACCATATGCCATACGGGCCAACTCTGCTTACAGGTCTTAGATGATGACATGACCAATAACAAAGAAAATGCCTGAAAATTGTGGTGCAAAATGGCGATGATCTGGGGCACTTGGGTGTCCATGCAGTTTGCACCAGAGAGGCAAGGAGACAAAATATTGATGAATAAAGCCTAAAGCTAGTAATTAGTAGCAGTGAAAAGCAGTGGCACATTTAGATTATTGAGCTTTGCTTTGCATTGACATCATCTTCTGAATATTTCAGTGCCCTTCATTTGCATACCCACAGAGGATTTCTGAGCAGAAATTACCCTTTGTTCTCAGGCACAGAATTCAGTGGGGTTACACGCTATATTAGAGTTTGACCCATTCACATAGCAGGAGCTTTGTGATGATGTGTTCAGTGATATGTAATCTTTACTCTTGGTGAGCCAAATTTTCCTGAAAATAACTTACAATTATGTCACGAGACTCAAAAGTTGGTCCATCATGGAGGTTTCTTTTGGTGAGAATACTTAAAAATCACTATGAAATGTGATTTTTGGCAGCAGGAACATAATACTTGTCACATAAGTCCCTTCCATTGATTTCCCACTCTTCCCTACTAATCATGTGAAGAGAGTGGATGTCCTTCCCAGTGACATGATGATCTAGGGCTTTTTAAGCCCACTACACAATCTCACTTCTCAGACCTGGTCACACAATGACTCACCAAGTCTCCCAAATTCATTTCAGATGTCTGAGGTAAGTTGTTTTGGGTGAGCAAATTAAATACAAAATGTGTGATCTATGTAAAGAAACTTCTAGACCTTGTAAGAACTTATATTTGCATATGAAAACAAAACAGGAAACACGTTTTATTATTTCTTTTGTTTTGAGATCATAATATAATTACACCAGCTCCCTCTTGCCTTCACTCCTTTCAAATGCTCTCATGTACCCCTTCTTGCTCTCGTTAAAATTCACAGCCTCTTTTTTAATTAATTGTTGCTACATGCATATTGTTATATGCTTTTAACATCCATAAAGCAAGTCCTCTTCACATTGTGTTCTTATGTCTGTGTATCATTGTGGTGATATTTTATTTGTGCTGAAATGTGATATTTTACTTGTATGTTAATAAATAAAGCTTGCCTGATCAGAGGTCATAAGGAACCATAAACAGAAGTCAGGCGGTGGTGGCACACACCCTTAATCTGATCACATGGCAGACAGAGTTTCTGTGTGTTCAAAGACACAGCCAAGTGTGGTGACACACACCTTTAATCCCAGTACCAACCATAGAGACCTGGAGGTCTGTATAGACAGGCAGTGATGAGGATGTGATGTGGCTGGGCTTAGAGCCAATGAGAAGGCAGAACAGGAAGGTAATAAAAGTGCAGGTTAGACAGGAAGGATCTCTCTTGGGAAGCTACAGCGAGGTGGTAAGATAAGGTTAGTTGGTGGCTATTGCTGTGGTCTCTGGTTTGTACTCCTGTAGTTGGCTCTGTGTTTCTTATTTAATAAGACTGCTTGGAAATTTGTCTACATATAGTTGCTCCACTGTCCCTACAAAATCTTTTCCTGGTGAGTGTGGATGTGTTGCAAACACAGGTTCGTGTACGAGACACTCAATATAGAGGTTTCAGAGCTGATGAAAACCAATCCCAGCTATATCTTCCCCCTCAAACTACTGTAGCTTCAAAAAAGCTTTACGGATTTGATTCAGAGCTGAGAAAGCAAATGCTAAGCAAAGCACAGGAGTGTTGTTTCCCATGCTTGTGCTTTGAGGTGGTCAGAAGTCACTGAGCTGACCCACCAGACAGCCTAATGGCTGTATTACTGGATTAATGACCGTGCCTGCATCTGGGCAGCCGACCTTTCCTCCAGACTCATGTTTGAAGGTGAGCCTTGCAGTTAGGTTATTAGCAACAACTCCGAAATAAACCATGGTCTGTAGCTCCCTGTTATATTGTCTTAAATATCTGATCAATTTAATACAGCAGACCTACTGCGAAGTCGGGAAGTGTTAGCCTTCACTTTGGAAGCATCTAATGAGTGAACACACCGGGACAAAGTGAACTTGTAGACATGTGAACTGGAAAGATGGTTTTCCAGGGTAAGGGGTGCTTTGGTCAGAGGTGTACTTAGCTGGGAACTAATAAAGATAACAAAGCCTTCAAAATGACACAAGAATTAAGCAAAAAATAATAAGCCCATTTAGGATCAGGTAGGAGAATACAAATTTACTGAAGAAATCTAATCTCTGCGTAATGTACAGAACCACCACCACAGCAGTATGCTAGGCCCTGACTGTGTTGTGCTCTTCTGAACTTACATAAAATCTCATTCTTATTGGGTAGAAAATACAGCATATAGAGAACTATAATACAGACTAATAGGAAGAATGATTTCTAAGAATAAACAGTAAAAGACTCAGAAAAGAGGTTTCTTTCCATAGAAATTCCATAGAGTTCAAGAAGGCTTTCACGGGGAGGAGGCAAAGACCGCAACTTGGATTTTGGTGAGTGGATGTTTTCCCGTTAGTGCACTTAGGGAAGTACACTCGCCTGAGATCAGCGTTCGGTGTGTCCCTGCTGCTAAGCCGTGTCACTAAGCTGAATACTGGCCATTAGGACACAGTGCTTTGCAAACTGGATGTTAGAGGAACTCCTGAAAGAGAACGGCGTAGTTAGGAGTAAAACGGTGATGAATCCTGAGCACCAGGTGGTACTGAGTGGGGGGCCCTCAGCAAGTGGAAAAGAACACAGATACTCTTTTACCATTAAACTAAATTCACAAACCAAACTTATACCCCAAAGAAGGCTTAGATATCAGGTTATCTACAGTATACGCGTCACTTATTTTCATATCTTCACACTTTCTTAGAGAGCTATAATGCCCCCACCTATTCTCATGTTTCTTTCCAGCACAAGTATATATGTCCTTTGTAAGAATATTACATTTTGGTTAACATTTACAGTTGAATACATATTTCCCTGTTAGGTCAGTTACTTGTACAAATAAGTAATAAAAGTGGGGGAATACAGGGTTATATCAAAAGCAACTTTTATTTTGAATTGAAGTATAATCCATAAGTAGATGTGATATAAATCCCACACTGGGGAGGATGAGGCATGCAGATTACTACAAATTCAAACCCAGCCTGGGCTT